>JAQFVV010012574.1:357500-611302 GCA_028023455.1 Epiperipatus broadwayi | reverse complement strand
CAGAAACCAGAAATTTGGAAAAAGAAAAAATCTGTATAGAACAAACTCTTATGAAAAACAGTTATCCATCAATTATTATTAAGAAAACCTTAAATAGGCACCAAAAAGAACCGTCAAAAGAATAAACAATTATTGGTACTGTAATGTACCCTTACATACCAAAAATAGCAAACAAATTAAGAAACATCTAAATTATAGCATCAGAACAACTTTCCAGAGTCATATCACACTATGAGGAATTCTAACATCTACAAAATCTAGATTTGAAATGCTGAAAAGCAAAAACTGCATCTATGAAATACAATGTGAATGTAAAGAATGTATATTGATGAAATCAATTGTACCATTGAAAAATGCTTTCAAGAACACAAACAGATAGTCAAAAGAAAAAATCAGATGTATCTAAGTTAGCAGACTATGCATATACTAATGAACATATAATTAGGAAAATACAAAAATATTGGATAGAGAAAAAAAGTTACAAAAAAAAAAATAAAGAAGCTGCTCACATGACAATGGCAAACATAACCATAAATCAATCTAGTGTGACTATACATAATGTATGGAGACCATTAATCAATTTTCTCTTATGAAAAAGTGAAGAAATTATGAGGAACCTCATAGATAATTATATAAAATTTCTACTGATTGTTGCCTTTGTCAAGATGGCTCAATTGGTTAGAACATTACTTTTAAAATTCATTATTCTAGAATCTAAGAGTCCAAGTTTGATTCCCATGCTATTACTGTCACTGGTCAGGTCATAACAACACCTGAAGAAGAGGGTGAAATAATACCTCTTGAAATGTTATGCATATACTAACCTATGTTCTATTACTAACAGTTGAATATATTTGAAATATTTAAATAAAGTTACATTTTTTTAGACATTTAATACTTATATTAGATGATGGAAATAGTCCAATATATGAATAGAACATAAATAATTTGAGAAAGATAAATGACTTCCAAAATGCAATTCATGCTAAACTAACCACTTTTCCCTTAACCAGATGACTTAATCACATGGCTTTCTTATTCTTGCTTAATATTGATCAGTAATTAAATTATTGCAATTAATTTTAAAAGTATGTGATTTCAGGAAGTTTGGCATATTTAGAATTAATTATAGAAGTTTAATATAAATTCTGACAAAGAATAAGGAAGATATGGGAAAGGCTGTGACCTGGCCAACTTAAAAGTACTAGTTTAGTAAAAATTGTATATTGAGAGTCATTTATCATTTTCAGATTGTTTTATTAATATAATTAAAGTGTATGTGTTAAAATGGAAATTTATAAGTACATTAAGATCTTATAACATTGAAAAATGAGGAATTGAGGTGAATTAAATATTCCATGTGATTGTATTGAATATTAATAGATATATTAATCTTTCATTAAATAAAATGTACATTTGAGCTAAAATATATCTAGTCAAGATATGTTCAGGGAATGTTATTATAATTGTGAGTATAAAAAGTTTAGTGTATTTTGAATTAATTGTAATCATTTAAATTTCAATTATGAAAAAAGATAATGATGGCACATAAGAGATGCCACATGGGTCATGCATTTTTGGGATCACTTACTTTTTTCAGGTGTCTTTGTGATTAAATCATATGTGTCGGCATGAAAAGTTATAAGCATATTTAAAATAAATCATTTTGTTACATATTCATTATTTTGGAATGCTTTTGATATACTACACTCTAAGTCAATGCTGACTATTTCAAAATTGCAGATGTTAGCCTAAATTAATTATTTTTTTATTTGCTATGATTATAATACTTTTCAGTATTTGAACATGCTTAGCTTTAAAATAAATTTCTTTATTATAAAACAAATCCAATCTGCTATTAAATGTTTCAACATTTACTAAATAATTATTCATATTTTTGTAAATAAATGAAAGAAAGACTAGTAATTTATTTATTTATATATTTGTTTATTTTGCTTCTACAAAGAATGTAATTCATAAAATGTTGCATTTATTTTTGTATACATTAAAATAAGAAAAGTATATGCTTATTTTTTACAAACATTATTTATTAATTTATAAATAAATAAATCAGAAGAGAATTAAAAAAATTACCTTACAGTTTGTTGGCATAAAGACTTATAAGTTATCTAGTAGTTTAGCTTCTGAGAATATAATTGTATTAGATTGCCAGACTAATTTATTTTTAGTCAACAAAAAATATTTTTTTATGAGTTTGGATGGGGGGAAATGATTAACATATCCAGCTTTTAGAAAACTTTAAATCAAATATTTTTTGGAAGTCAGCATATATTTGTATATATTTATCATGTCACAAAAAACAATAGGCATTGGTAAATGAAAAATAAAATTGTATTTGCAAGTTTATTAAAAATGATTCATTATAAAACTGCCTGCAAAATAATTCTTAGTATTGTATTAGGAATGAGTGTGTTCTGTAATATTATGTTAGATATTTAAGCAATAATAAAAATTATTTACATGCTGTTGAAATTAGTATATATACTTATATACATTTAGGTATTTGTATTGTAATAGTAAGTCAAGTTTATACAGATGTCACCTGATGCTTGCCATCAGGAAACATTTTCAGAATATATCTTATTTCTTTGCAAACTTTCTCCTTAATATGTAATGATTAAAGTAAGCAATACATCACCCTCTATGGATAATACCTGGCCAAATCACATTTCAAATAAGTTACTCAGAATGAAATGGCCTATGGAATTGATATGCAGACCAGACAATTTTTATATAAAACAAATTAAACCATTCATTATTTAAATAAATAATTAAAAAGCATAATTTATTTACAAATTTGTAATAATAAAATGTTCAGCACAACATTCTATTTCTCCTATAGAGTAAATATATTTCTATTGGCAATTATTTGTCAATCATGAATTAATTAAAACTATTATTAATATTTTAAATTTTATTTTAAATGAAATTCATATTTGTCTAAACTTATGGTTTAATTTAACAAAATTTTAATAAATAGCAATAATATTTGTTTAATAGTTAAATCTCTAAATTATCATTTAGTTTGTTTTTTAAGCACATGTGGAAAGACAAATAGGAAACAAATAGTAACAAATGTACCAAATTCTCCATACAACAGTGCCACCAAGTGCAAGCCTTCTTAATCAATGGGTGCATGAATGTTTGTGAATAAAATTCCTATCTAGTGGCTACTCATCCAACTACCTAGACTAGTTTCTAGATTGTTCCTTTCATCAGTGAGGAACTTTGGATTTGAAAGCACTGCACTTAGATCTCAGGATCTAATGCAACCCTTCAGCAGTCACTTTTTACCTATTTTAGAGCCCAAGATGGAAATGCCATAATTTTTCCAACCCAAGCTTCATTCACTTATATAGTCATATAGATCTAAACTCTGTTCAGAATCTATACATTTTGGTGCCTTTGATTTTTCAAAAATGACTCACCATTATCTCATGAACAGAATAGATATGAAGCCATCAAAACATCACATAATCACCATTTCATATGCCTACACATGCTGTTAATAAGAGTACCAAACTCCATATAGTAGTGCCACCAAGCTTTCATAATCAATAGATGTAAGAAGTTTTGTGAAAAAATCCCTATCTAGTACTTACATTTCATCAATGAGGAGCCTTGGATTTGAAAGCGCTGAAACACTTAGTGGCATTACTGTATGGAGAGTTTTGTACTCTCATTAACAGCATATGTAAACAGATGAAATGGTGAGCATGTGATGTTTTGATAGTTTTATACCTATCCTACCCATAAGGTAATGGTGACTGTGTTTTTTGAAAAACCAAAGACACCAAAATATATGGATTCTGAAATGAGTTCAAATCTATATGACTATACAAGTGAATGAGCTTTGATTGGAAGCATTATAGTGTTTTGATCTTGAGCTTCTAAATTTATAGTTAACTAAATAGTTAAAAGATAGCTGCTGGAGGGTTGCATTAAATCCTGAGATCTAGATGCAGTACTCTCAAATCCAAGACTCCTCAATGATGAAAGTCACAAGCTAGAAGCTAGTCTGGTGATGTGGGATGGATAGGCACTAGATAGAGATTTTATATACAAACCTTTCTACACCCATTGATTATGAAGGCTTGCACTTGGTGACACTACTGTATGGAGAATTTGGTATTCTTATTAACAGCATGTGATTGCTCTTTGTTTTTATAACTGCAGTGACCTTTATCTTAATTATATTTAATTAAATTTTAATTACCTAATTGTTTAAAATTTTAATTTGAAGTAAGCCACATTATATATATCTACCTAATTGTTTAAATTTTAACCGGGAATAACTATTTATTTATTAAAATATGTCTATATAATTACACCTTGTTTTATTATGCTATTGTTTTCAAAGAAAAATGCAACTTGAAAAATTAAAATCAATCTGTTTGATCTCCTTATCTTTTTAATTTAAGTCAAAATGTAGGTCATTTAATTAAATTTTGCTTTTAAGATCTTATTTTCTATATCTACATTAATTATGTTATTTTTAAAATAAACACACATATAACACACATTTTTTTAAGTATATATTTTAAATTCTCAATCTTAATTTCTAATGAGAAAAACTAGCTACCTTATTTTAGTCTACATGAAATATTATTCAGTTTTTCCTAAAATTTAAATCCATCATATTTTAATAATAACTAACATATTACATTATTATATTAAAAAATTATTTATAAATATTATATTTTATAATCCCTTTAAAATTTTACAATGCTACTTTTTATTATTTAGTCTTGCAATTATTATGTACTAGCTTTCCTCCATATGTAAGACTTCATGGCTAACCTCAAAATGAATAAGACCATGAAATAAATAAGACATTATCGAATTCAAAATTTATAATTTTTGGTTTTGACTAAAGAAATATCCGCATCTTTATTTATTAGATTTCTCAGCCAATGTAAAATGACAATTTGCCTTAATTATCCCATATAACTACAAGAGTTAATAGATCTAGTGGGATTGCAAACAAAAATCAAACTTATTACAATATAGCCTTATTATGTATAGTCTAGTTCTAATTTTCATAGAATAATCTAAGTCATTAAAGAATTTCAAATGTTGTTTATTTTTGATTGTTTGTAATGATGGTATTTTAGTTGTATTTATATATTAGAGTATTTCCATCATCTAATATTAAGTATTGAATGTCTTTGGAAAAATTTAATTTTATTTAAATATTTCAAGGTATTGCTGGCTTGACTAGTGACAGTATTAGCATGAAAATCAAACCAGTACCCTTAGACTCTTGAATATTGAATTTTTAACTTCCAACCAACTGAGACATCCTGCTAAAGCAAAAGTCAGTAGAAATTTCATACACTTATCTATGAGATTCCTTCTCATTCCTCCACTTTTTCATAAGAGCAAAGTTGGTTAGTGATTTACATACATTATGTATAATCACACTTGGTTGACTTATGGAATTATTTGCCATTGTCATGTGAGCAGCTTCTTTGAATTTTTTTCTTTGTATCTTTTCCTCTCTATCCAATATTTTTGTATTTCCAATTGAACATATGTTCATTGGTACATACATGATTTGCTATATTAGTCATCTCTGTTTCCTCTCTTCTAATCATCCACTAATTTAATAAATAATATGGACATTAATTTTTAATTAACTTCCATGAAATAATATGTAATGTGAGATGCATTAATAACTTCTATGAAATAAAATGTGTAAGGAATCCTACAAGTAGTCACTATTTTTTAAACATTAGATTTTGACTAATTGTATTATGGGGGAATTCTTATAGAATGAAGTAATTCTCCAAATTTCTTAGCATGAACTCTAGAGATGTGATACAAAAAATTTCATGCATTTCAAGCTTAAAGTTAAAATTAGTTTAAATCTTAATCACATTGGTACCAACATTGTAAAGAATTATTGTCTTCTTCACTTATCACAGAAATCAATGTTTTCTTTTTGTTACACTTTAAAGATCACTTTGTTGTGTGAATGTGGAAATTGCTTATAGATAATCTTATATATAACTTTGTTTTAATTTTTATTTCAAAACATACTTATAAACTTCATTTTTGAATATTACTCATAAAGTAATTACAATGAGCATTTGTTTATAATGATATATTATTTTTAGAAATTTGTGATAGATGTAAACAGTATTAGAACTAACATTGAATATTATTAAAGTTTAGTGATTGCTTTTTATGGAAGAGATGGATATAACAATAGATGTAAATCATTATAGTTAGGAAGGTTAATTGTGATGATGTGGAGCATAGCAAAAGTGAGAATGAGTTCATTAAAGTGACATATAGACAGGATAAAATTTGTGGAGAATTTGGCTTAAAATAATGACAATTAATACAAAAATAATAAAAATATGTAATCAGAAAAAAATATGAAAAGTAAGGATTGGGCAGAAAGTTAGCAAATAAATTAGTGGTTTAAATATTTGGGGAGTTAGATGACTAATGATGGAAGTTGTAACAAAATAATAGAAAGTTGTAACAAAATAATAGGAAGTTGTAACAA
Organism: Epiperipatus broadwayi; assembly: GCA_028023455.1. NCBI lineage: Eukaryota > Metazoa > Onychophora > Udeonychophora > Euonychophora > Peripatidae > Epiperipatus > Epiperipatus broadwayi. Next base: position 604,764 of record JAQFVV010012574.1, on the reverse strand, counting down.
AATAATAAGAGTGAGATTTCCCATATTTAAATGGCTTTAAATAAATGTAGAAAATGTGAAACACTGAGTCAAAATCTAAGACAAGAGTTTGCTAAAGTTTCATTTGGAAATAAGCTTTCTATAAAGCAGAAATGTTAACAATCTAAGAATAAAAATTTTTGACTTTTGAAATGCAAATTTGAAGAAAACAAAAATAAAAATATTTAATCAGCAAAATAGAAATGTTGAAAAAATAAAAATAAAAACTTTTTTTTTTTTGAGGAAATTATGAAATGAAAAAGAAAGTGGATTGAGTAAGTATTTGAGATAGAGAAATTGTGAAAGATACTTTTGCGGAAAAGTGGAGAACGGAGTTGGTTGATGATCATAAAAACAAAGATATTGTTTTTTTTTACTAAATTTATTTAATTTTTTAAGCATCGTTTTAAGCATTTTCAATGTTATTCTAAGAAAATTATAATGTATTAAAACATTATTTTTTTTATTGAAAGTTTATGAGTTGAATTATTTGTGTAATGTAAAAAAAATGGTCTATTCTACATTGTTCTTTTTGTAGTTTTTATATGATGCAGTGATTATTTTTAATGAAACTATCTGGACAACATCATAATCATTACATGCTATTTATTTTTGTAAAAAAGGCTTAGAGAATGTGATTTGATTTGCTATATACACATGTCTTTTGGCAGACAACTGATAATGATGAATCTCCGTAAATCAGTCCCTGAGTATGATTACAGTTTTATATATAACTTACTTGGATTTCACATTTGAAAAGCCATTTAATATTTAATATTAAAAGTACTTAATACTTTTAACCACAATTAAAAAATATTGGCAGAATAATTTTTGTACTTTAAATGCTATTTATTGAAAATATATTAGACTTGATTTCAGAAAGTAAGTTATTCCATATAGCTAAGTTGTTTTTTTTAAGACTGATATTTTTCCAGTCAGTAACTTTTAGTATCAAGTATTATCAAATGGTTGTTTTGGAGGTCATGTGGGCACTCAAGCTTCAGAAATAACAGAGTGAGCTTTAATCTAGAAATTTCACCTCTCAAATAAATAATAATAATAATAATAATAATAATAATAATAATAATAATAATAATAATAATAATAATAATAATAATAATGATGATGATGATGATGATGATGATGATGATAATAATAATAATAATAATAATAATAATAATAATAATAATAATAATAATAATTATAATAAAAAATTACAAAGTAAAAATGACTGAAGAAAACTCATAGTTTAATAGAAAAAGACCAAATGTAAGAAAAATAACATAAACAGAAGAGTCTTGATAATTTTTTAAATATTCTTTTTAAAATAATACATAAAATGGGCACTCTTATAACTACAAATAAAACAACTGAATTTCCATTTAAACTTTTACAAGGCTTCATTGATGACATGATGGTAATGATTCAAAAGAGAAAAATATATTGCTAATTACTAACAAATAAAAATGAAAAACATTACAGAAGAAAATAAAAGTAAATTCTTCATTATTATATAATGCTACAAATGAAAATAAATATTATAATATATTGAAAAATCCTTAAGAAATAATCAAAAGACTACAATGTAGTAACTTCTATATACCCATATAAGTTGATCAACTTACATAGTTATATAAAAATGATAGCATAACTATATATTTTAATATTGCTTGGATTGAAAATATTAAAATATTTTTGAATTTCAGAATAGTAAAATAAGTATACTAGATTGAGGAGTTGAATATATTTGGTGGAAATCGCTCAAAAGATGAAGACTATAATTAAAAAAAAATTGGTTTGAGAATGTAGAAAGGGTAACACTAAATAGCACTACCACCCTCTATTAAATGATTATTTAAGCTTATATAAATGGCTTTGAAGCAAAATTTAGAGCAATGTTCTTGCAAGCATATTAAATGCTCATTAGTATCTTTAGGAGAAAAAAAATTATTTAAAAATGCAGCAAGCATGAAATGGCTGGATTTTTTATAAAAATATTTAATAATACATCTATATTAAATATGTGAATTTGTTATTTTATTATTCAACAAAGAAATTTATAAAACTGATAAATGACTTTGCTGAGTCTATTAATAAGTAATGTGAGCACATGTCTAAAATATGATATGCAAGACAATGTAATTAATAAAAATTGTAAACATAAGTAAGATGAAATATAAATCATTGTTTCACAGAAAGGTGGGAGAATCATGTGCTATTTTGAATCAAACATGTTGGGCAGAAATAATTCATCATGTGCATAGAAGAAATTTGACTTATTATTATTGAATAGTATGATGTAAATATAATTTTATGTAAACTATACCTCGTTGGTTAGACAGTATTTTATCTGGATTATCAATTTCTTCAGATATTCTAAGGTTCATATGTATATTTCTTATAATACTTCTTTCATATACACTTCAAGGTAAACAAATTTTCTTAAAAAACTTCTTTATTTTTCTTACAGTTTCAACTGTCCAGCAGTCTTCATCAGAGTTTTATCTATCAAAGCTCTGATGAAAATTGCTGGACAGTCGAAACTGTAAGGAAAATAAAGAACCTTTTTAAGAAAATGTGTTTGCATTGAAGGGTATATGAAAGAAGTATTTTAAGCAATATATATATGAAGATATGAAGATATGCAAAGAAAGTGAAAAAGAAGAATAAGAGAACATACTTCTGATATTCTAAGCTTCTAGAAAATACTTGACCAAATAAACAGCTGTCTTCATCTTGAGTCATGTACATTCACAGGTATCTTTTAATTTTGAGTCTGATGCTTTTGTACTATTAGCAGTGATATTACTCAAATTTTAATTTTATTGCTGATTTGGATAGTAAGAAAAACAATCTTTCATTTACAGTTAAGCAATGCAAACTCAAATTTCTACCAAAAGATGAACATCTGAAAATACTAAATTACTGTTACATATTATGTCATTCCTACATATTAAAATTATATTCTATAAATAAATTGTGCTTTTTTATATTATTGTTATTAATCTATTGTTTTCTTGGTAAGTATTCTATTACTAAATCAAAAATCATGGATATAGATATTGGATTTTTTTCACTGGATTGAAATTTTCATCACTTGGATTCTCAAATATCACATCATGATTAATTTTTATTTTTAATAGTTGAGATATAACTAACTATAAGGCAATTTATACTACAGAACAAGTATAATTCTCTAGGTGACACCACCAGTTTTAAAATGATAGTTTTGAGACAGGAAATGTTAACTTTATTACTCAAAAATAATAAAAAAAGTCAGATAATTTAATGTTTAGTCATTTTACAATAGTTGTAGTTTAAGTCAAGGTTCAAATTAAAAACATCAATTTAATTTTGGTATAAACTGCTAGGTGATAATATATTTTTTTAATATTCTGTTTATTTGTATCATTAGAATAGAATATGTTTTTTTAATATTGCACATAATTATATATTTTATGAGAGGAAAGATTTTTTTCAAAACCAATAAATTAAAAACTATAAATTTTGCATCAGTTCAAAATAATTTGTGGCTAGATTAAAGACAGTTTATTATTTTATTCAGAATAAATGACAGGATTGAAAGACCTAATGTAGCCATTAGTGAGGTCTATTTCCTGATTGGAATCTATCTAGATTCCTTTATAATATTTTTTAATTCTTAATTGTCTCAAATATCTATATGCTAAATAAATAAATTGATGTTTTCATTGCACCATACAACTTACACTAATATGGAAGTGTTAAGGATATTTGACAAGCAGGAGTCTTAAAATTTCTATTCAAAAGTTTTATTAGTATCCCTTAATTACCAATTGCTATAAAACTTCCAATTTTTATTTAAACATTTATAATAAAAAGAAATAAATAGATATATTGCTTATTCTTGTATTTAAAATTGCTCTTACTGTTAATGTTTTTTGATTTGTGTCCATTTTACACTTTCATACAAATAAATAATATAATTTATTCATTTATAAATATTTATTCGAATATTAATTTATTTACTTATATGAATAAATTACAGTCCCAGATTAGTGAATTCTTTTGTACTTTATCTTCCATAAAAAATTGTGTTTCCTAAATGAACACAGAATGCATGTTAAAATAAATAAAATGTGTTTTCTTTATAAATATTATTTATTTATTTATAAAATAATAAAAGAACAATTTATGTATTTATTTGATTATGCATAAATTACAGCAAAGATTAGAACTTATTTTATACTGTTGCCTGAGTAAACTTTAAATGTTTTCTCCTAGTTTGTCGTTTGTAAATTTATTATAATATTTAGTGATAATAACTAATATAAAATTACAAATGTACCTAACAGAGTAACCAACTGGGCTAAAGTTTATCTAGTTACTCTGATATAATTATGTTTTGTGCTAAAAGAAGAATATTAATAAGTAACAATAGTGAGTATATATTTCTAATCTACATTATCTATAACAAACTTTATATTATAGCCATAATGTAGTATAGAATTTTATGTTAGATATGTGTTATATAGTATCATAATTACTTCATTTTAATAAATTGTTTTGCCATATAATATTTATCTGATAAAATATATCTTTATCTCAAAGTATAATAGATTTATAAATTCCACTACTGGAAATATACATATAATAGTCTCATAAAAGCTAATATAAAATATAATGACAATAGTTAACATGCTATCAATATAAGTATATATTTTTTGTCATTGAAAACCTATCATTCTTGTATATAAACCTAAAATTAAATTTTTGTACATATGTAAAAAAATTTAAACATATTAATAAAGTTTTGCACAATAAAACAATGCCGCAGTTATATCATCCAGATATGCGTATCACTGATATAAATTAAGACTTCAGCTGTTGTTGTAAAATGATTAGTCAAAGCTTTTTACAAATCTCATTATTAAATTATTCTATTTGCTTTAAATGTTTTCTAGTTTAAGATTTCTTTTTTATTATTAAAAGTGATGAAAACGTAATAATCTTCATCGTTTATCAGTCTTGAAACTTCTTGTCTTTCATTTATCGTTCAAGTTTCTATTGTTGTGTAGATTAAAATTTAGTCAGCATTTTTTAAACTATTTTTTCCTTGATTATTAATAATTGAGGCTTTATTGATATGGCTTTTGATTCATTCATAAAGGTATTTTATATCGTTACAAATGAACCATGAAAAAAATGGTAATATTCCGGCGACTATTAATAATCAATACTTGGTCAGTCATACTCAGTTTTTAAATATTAATAATTAATTATTCATAAATAGCAAATTTTTATTAATAGTAAAATACCCAAAAACATATATTAATTAAGAATATAATTTTATATAAAGAAATAACTATTTTTTTTTTGTTGTTTAAAGTTATTTTTATAATTTATTTATTTTATGATTATAGATAAATAGGTATATAGTTAGATATATGTATACATAGATAGATAAACGCAATAGGCAGATAGATAGATAGATGAGATAAAATAATGGATGAATAGTGAGATTAGTTAAATGGAATAATAGATAGATAGATAGATAGATAGATAGATAGATAGATAGATAGATAGATAGATAGATAGATAGATAGATAGATAGATAGATAGATGCAAAAAATAAATAGGTAGATAGATAGATGGAGGAATGGATAAATAGATAAACAGATAGATAGAGATAAATAGATAGGTAAATAGATAAATAGCTGGATAAATAGATAGATAGATTGATTGATGACATACAAAAAACAGTAATATAGAAAAAAAGCAAAACAGTTTTTATAAATAGTTTAGTGAAAAGCAATTAATTTTTCAACATTTTTTCATAGAGAATAGTGAAGGGAAAGACATTCTTTATTATGCTAATAATATTGAGAATAGCAAGATACCTTTATGGATCAACAATTGGTGGCTATCTGGATAATCTGTGAACTGACTTAGTAGAAAATTATATACTTATTTAAAAATTATTTTCAATCAGTTTTTCAATTCAAATATATTTGAAAATTCAGATCATATACATATAAGTGACTGTACTTAACACAATATCACAAAATCTTCAATGTTATTTATTTACCTCCTGAATAGAACTTTATAGAAACATACATTCTTATATATGGCAAAATTTGATAAAAAAGCAAGTAATCTTTCGCAGGACAAATATTTTTATCAATTAAAATTTAACATGATCACCTTCTTGGGAGACAAATTGAGATCACATTGAATATAGCAATGTAGTTTCTATTTAAATAAACTTGCATGCACAAATTGATATTACAGTTTGAAATTGGATTTTACTACTAATTTAACTGAAGTATTTTTAATAGACTTAATATTAATTGATAAGCTTATAATCTAATTCAATATTTCAATTAACTTTCCAAGCAATTGATGACACCCAGGTTGATTGACAGGAACACATATACTGCAAGAAATTAGTTGATTTTTCATCAAACATTGTCATATACAAAGAAGGTATAAATAAATAACATTAACAGATTACATATTTATGTGGTATTTAATATATATAATTGCCAGTCAGTACTTAAAATAAATAATATTTTTCTAGGTAATAATTTTCAGTTTTTGTTACAGTTTAAATAATAATTTTTTTTTAACAAATTTAAAGCAACTATTGATAACATATGTAAAACAAATAACGTAGTTGCAATGTTTGGTTTCAATCACAAATTTGTATAATCTATGAGTCAATAAATTTTTCCACATTCCCATAACAATTATAAGTCTAATTCCTTTAGATGAATTAACTGAATGCTTAAATGATATTGTGAATAATGTCAGATTAATATACCATTTCAATTATTATTGGTTTGTATAATGTCCTTATTATTGGTAAAGCATCATATATTGAAAACATTGTCAATAGAAAGACTATTAAAATGCAATTCACATTATGCAAGAGATTATTTCTCTTTCTGTTAATATTAATCTTTTTATTCCAAAGGCAATACAGTAGCACCATTCTCGTAGTATTAAAACTTTATTTGCTCTCTGATTATATTCCTGACATTGTTATGGTAATTTGTATATATTTGTATGGCATTAATTTTATCAGGTTTGTCATATTATGTAATGAAGTATCATCATCCTTAATATAAGTGGATACAATAGATATGTGAAATATGAACAGCATTTTTAACTTCAGTTGGCTTATAATTCTGGAAGATAAAAAATTGGCATATGCACATTTTCTATGACCAGATTAAAAAGTAACATATAAAATTATAAAAAACTTATTAACATGGTACTTTTCTTTTTGTGTAATCAAACAAATTCATACAGCCAACTTGATATTTATATGCAAGCATAAAAAAAAGTTGTAACAAATGTCTATCTTACATTTCATAGGTAATCAGTTTTACATTTGAAATGCAAAACCTTTGAATGAAGCTTAATCAAAGTACATTAGAGTAATTATAAAAAAAATTTTAGTACAGTATCATATTGCTGGAACATTTTTGAACTCTTGTTTATTTACTTAGATTTAAAGAAAATCAAACTTATTAAAAAAAAGAAACATATATTTGAAAACAGTAATCTTAATAGCATGAACATTTTTGCATCAGTCTTTTTATTAGTAAAATCAAGAATAAAACGTTGTAACTATTAAAATAAATAATTTCAGCAACCATTATGCATATAATAATAATGTAATTAATGCTGAAATATGTGGACCTTTTACTTCTATAAAGATAATTTATATCTCATAATACCATGGACTTGAAAAATAATGATCAATTAATTTCTTTAACCTAAACTTTAAACCCCATTTTTCTCAAAAGAGACATGAAAATACTTAATTCATTTTCATTTAAAACAAACTGAGTTTAAGCAAACATGATTAATGCAACAGCAACAACAAAAAGTACACACACAATGATAAAGCAACCAAGAAAAATTTGAAGCGTTGACTAATTTTTATTGTTTATTTATTTAGTTATTTAAAGCACTTACACAAAGTCTTATCTTATAATAGTAATTTTGGTCTTTTTTAAAAAATACATAATTGCCAAAGATATGTGTTTAAAGACACATAATCTGTAATTGTTACTTTTTCATTTACCATTGTCAAACTCCCACCACTCACAACTTTGACGCCATCCATTTCAGATAAATACACTAATGATTATTACTAATCATAGTAATAATCATTATTGTCAAACTCCCTCCACTCACAACTTTGACGCCATCCATTTTAGATAAATACACTAATGATTAGTCATTAGTGTATTTATCTGAAATGGATGGCGTCAAAGTTGTGAGTGGAGGGATTAGTAATAATCATTAGTGTATTTATCTGAAATGGATGGCGTCAAAGTTGTGAGTGGAGGGAGTTTGACAATGGTAAATGAAAATGTAACAATTTACTCTAGATAAATACTTTGCATATAATAAAGATATATATGAGAGATAGTGACCCAGGCCAACTGATGAGTGCTGGTTCAGCACGAAATGCATCTTGGGGGTCAATTGTCTTTTATTGTATCTTTATTTATATGAATTTAAAAAGAATGGGGAAGTATGGAGGTGTTTATTATTTCTATAATCTGTAATCCAAATTTGTTGACAAAAAATTCCATTTTGTCAATCTATAATAATAAACAATATCTTCATTCAAATTATAAATCGATATGTGTAAAATCAAAAAATATTAAAAACTATGATTTGAAGACAAAAAACTATTGTTCATTGAATTTATAAATAATTAAAGATTTGGAAACAAGTTGAAAAAGTCATAAATGTTTTTAAAAAATACTCTGTGCAGAGATTAGCTTCTGACCTTTGAAAAACATATAGTCAACAGATTGGTACAACAGAGAAAGATTATAATAGGCATTTCAAAAAAATAAAAATTAGTAGTTGTCACACATAGCAAAATCTATCAAGGAAAAAAGACATTAGCAAAATTTGTTGGATGGATTTGATTACTGATTGCATCAGTAGATGAAAAAAATCTCATTCTTAAATTATCAAGCATGCATTGGCACATATTTTTTTAATTATATAATGCCTAGAGAAAATGGATGCCATTACCTATAATGGAATCTTAAATTGTAATCTGATATCTGCTATACCCAACAATGGTTATCTGATGTTTACTTAGCAATCATTACAATATTTACATATACTTTTAAATGCTATAGTGATTTGTAATTACCAGATGACATAACATTAATTCACTATAAAAATATTATTTATCACCATACACATTTGTTCGCGCACGCACACACATACTCAACTTCAAAAACATTTTCTACACTAGTTCTTTTTTTAAAATATTTTAGCATTATTTGCATTCTCATTTATTCTAGATAAGATTCTTAATAAATTTTTATTTTTAATAATAGAAAGTAATAGCCTCCCCCCCCCCTTTCCTTCATTGAGAGCAACTTTGAACTATACTAATATTAGATGTAAATAGTTTTGTTTTTAGCAAACGTTTAATTCAAGACTACTTTGGTAATCAATCTATCATAAGTTTTATGATTTACTATGTGATCTATCATAAGTTTTGTACAACACTACTGGATGGAACTATTTTTTCCAATCATTTTTTTAGTTTCTACTGCATTATATCCTTTTGAGATTTAAAATGCAATATACTATGGATAAGAGAACAAACAGGTGTTACTGACCTCATTGAAAAAAATTAAAAGACTGAAGTGGAAATATTGCTAGAAGAAATGATAATAGATGGACTATTAAAATCTTAAACTGGATTCCAAGAGATTGTAAAAGACCCAGAAAGAGACCACATGTGAGATGGATGGATGAAATAAAAAAGTGTGCAAGGGTGATGTGGAGAAGAGAAGCTAAAGATCAGAGATGAATTGAACTTGGAGAGACCTTCACCCTGCAGTGAATTGATAATGGTTGATGATGATTCTTGTATTTATGGGCTACACATGATTGGATGTTGCTTTTAAATCATATGCCATGATAATCACTCTACTTTTAATTATGAAGGGAATGCATTCTCAAGATCAATTCCACATTGAAATGAATGATCCACTTAATTAGATTTAAATGCAAAAAGATTATGTTATTATAATACACCACAAATCACCAGAACACATATAGTTCAGCAAATTCTCTTGATGAAAGACTATATGCAAAATCTTAAAAGAAAAAAAAGAGATACATGTTGAGAACTTTTCCATTAACATGTAGATAATTTTTATAGGAAATTTTCAAAGCAAAATCAGAACTTATTCATTGCATTTTGGAATGATGTTCAATATATTTTCCATAGTTGAAATTATTATTAATTTATAATTATATTCATTACATGCATTACCATCATTTAAGTTGTTACGGATCACTAGTTTTTAGTTTTGTAAACTTTTTTTTACAAATAAATATGTAGAAATAAACTTTGTCTTGTGTTCATATTTTGCCATCTGACATTATATCATAAAACTTATGATAGATGACACATTAACCAGCACTTTTATTTTTTTTTCTACAAATAATCTGTAAAGTTTTAAGCAAGATTCTATTTTCACAGTTATTTTAAAAAATCTTGTAATAAGATCGTTATTAAATAGTTCCTTTTTTTTCAAAGCTATATTTACTTTTATATGCGATGGACTGAGGGTCTATTGCTTATAACCTCTACTGTAGTAAAGAGAAACATTATTATATACATATGTACTATATGGCTGTTTATGACACCATAAGAACTTTATAAATATGACAGCGGTTTTATGCAAAGCATTTTCTGTAATGATATTCTTTATGTTTCACGTAAATCAAATATTTGAATTTTAACTTTGTAAAAATGTATTAAATTTTTCATTTAAATACATTTTAGCCTCCCCCCCCCCCCGAAAATATTGTTGCGGGGAGAGGATTTTATAATATTAATCCGATCTTGATTAATAATTACACCTCTTTCCAAATGTACAATGACTAATTTGTTTACTTATATTAATTAATCGTCTGTGCACATATACAAAAATATATATCTACAACATTAACAATGATAATGAATTTAGATATTAGAAATTTTTTTGCTATGTTACTGATATCAAAACTAACTATAACGAAAACATGAAACATGTACAACATGAATGAAAAATAACAAGATAAAAAAATCTATTCTAAAAAAAAAAAAAAAAATCCCAAAATCAAACAATACTTTCTCTTCTTTTAAACACACACATAAAAAAAAAAAAGACTTCTTTATTCTCAGAATCAAATGGAATATTGATCACACTGACAAAAACAATACAAAAGCAAACAAAAACTGATACTAGTAATATATATATATTTAAATTACACAATATATCTCTTTATAAAACATATCCACATTTGCGCATACTGACACATATGGGCAAGAAAACAGGTTTTAGGTAGCGTTTTTTAAAACAAAAGCTCTCCAATAGCTCTTTATAAGAAAATGTTTAAGGAGAAGGTGTTATGAATTTGGATGGATGATGAGGATTTGAAAGTTTTTTTTATCCCTATTTTAACTAACTAGCTAAGAATAGCTGGATATCCATTTTCTGACTAATATTGGTTAGTCAAATTGGGGATGGAACTGACTCTTCAACAAAAAATATAAAGTCTAATTAGAACCTGAAAAAAAGTTCAAATTACTGGACATGAAATCAAACCCAGGTCTTAGTCATGGTGCAAATATATTAGTACTGTATTAATCATGAATATGCTTGTAAAGATATATATATATATATTTATTTTCCAGTACCTTATTCCATTTTGTTACTTTTGCAATTTTAACATTTTAATATATATAAGTCCATTATAAAAAATGTACTTGCAAAAAGAATGAGAGGCTAGCCCAATAATACATCAATGATAAATATGTTTTAAGATTTAAGATTAATTTGGTTTAACTTTTTTTTTATAGAAATCATGGAAAAGAGAGAGAGTTTAGCTTTTAAACAATTTTGTGTTTATATAAACATTTAATTATTAAGTTAACTTATAAATGCAAATTTTCTATGACAAAACTTTGACACTACTTTCCATAGATGAGTACAGTAATGATTATTATTGATCCCTTATTAGACTAAAAATTAACAATTATGATCGCAACCAATGAAATTTTTATGATACACATTTTATTAAATGTCTACTTAAAACTTTACTTTGTTTGATAGAGATAAAGAATAAGATCTAATACAAAGCAAATATTTGGTTATGTATCATTAAAAGTTTAAATAGAAGTTGAGAACAACTAATGTTGCTCAAAATTTCTATAGTCTAATACTTTCTAAGAAAGTGTGTTACATAATGCTGAAAAATTTGATGCTTAATAATTTTAAGTTAAACAATTAACCCCTACCTTTCACTGCATGCTATAATTTGTAAATGCTTTTTAAAAAGAAAAATATATAGAATAAGATCATGACTTCTTCCGAAAAACTGTGTGTGGTAAGAAGGGATTTATAAATTGATAGCTAAAAAAATAAGGAGTAACTTATATAAAGCCAATATCAGTTTTAACAAATATTTCATTTCATTCAGTTATTGTCATATTTTAAATCATCCACTGTAATCTTGCAATACTATGTACAGGTGTGACTATTAGACAACATATATGCTAAATCTTAAAAGTTTTATCCAATCACTTTTGCAAGGTAACTTTTTATTGTACTGAAAAATCTATTATTATTGCACAATATGATGTATTTTCCTATTCTTGCTAAATCCATGTGATATATATGCATATTTATATTGAGATGTTTATGTGTCTCGTGACATACAACAACAGAGTAGTGTGTGCGCAAGTATATATATAAAGTTGAAAGAGAAAGTAGAAATAAATATAATTTTTTTTAAGATGTTTTCTATATTACACTGGAATAACAGTTAAGGATTAAATCATTTTGAATTTTAAAAAAATATATTATAAATTAAACATTTAAAAAGTCTAATTAATATTTTATCGATTCCATTTTTGAGATTAAAACAAGCATGTTTGTATGTTACAATAGATATACAGGTAATTATAAAATTCCACTACATATTTTGATTAGATTAAGAAATTTTTTAAATTAAAGTTTGTATAATATATTTTGATAAAAATCATACAAAGTTGTTTTTGAAAATATTAAGCTGAATTAAATAGAGTCATTAACTTTTTTCAAACAAAATAAAGAAAACTTAGTTTTAATTATTGGTTTTTTTAAATTCCACCCTGACTATAAAAAGATTGGTAAAAAGATTAGATTAGAGATTATAACATTATTAGCACTATTATGATGAAATTATAACAGAAGGTGCAGAGAGTACAAATCATCTACTACTGCCAGTATCATAATGGTAGAGTTTTGATTTACATGGAAGTAAAGGGCCTGCTTTTCTGTGTTCCATAGCCCATTACCTAAGTCCATCAAATGATAGTCTAAATGGAGCTGATTGAATGCCATCAGTTACATTTATATCTTCCTGAAAATGTCAATGGGACATTATACTACTCTACTATGGACATTATTATAATGGGCCAGCTTATCAAAATATTTTATTATTACCATGCTGTTGTGTGCTGCTTTATTTATAGACAGAGAAGCACAAACAAAGTTACCACATTATAAATATATGTATAGAATAAGCACAGCAGACCTATTCCATAAACAGATTTTGGTGAGTATTTTTTATTGAAACGTGCAATTATTTTAAATACATTTGCAGTTAAAATCTTTAAATTCTAAGATTTGAAAGTAAATAACTTTTGTCTAAATTTTTCAATTAAAAATAAAATGTGTTTCCATTTTTATTTTATTTAAAAAAGAAAACTACAAAAAAATCTTTCTAGATTAGAGAACAAAAGAACTTGCTAGAATATTTTTAAAGATGTTTACATAAGAATAACTTGAAAAAAAAATAATAAAAAAATATTGATGAAAGACTGTCAAAAAAGAAATATATATATTTTTTTGTTAAAATGTATCAATAACTTGGATTAGCAAGAAGATAGTAGTAATACACATATATGTGTGTATTGGTCATGTATATGTGTTTTTGATGTTGAATTAGTTATGTCATATGAAAATATAATATGATTTAATACATTTATTTTATTAATTAATTTGTGCTTGTATAGATTGTCATGTAGACACATATATATGTTAAAATCAATTATACTTTATAAATTACTTAATTATTGAATGTTATTATTAGTTTATCACAATTCTGATATGTAATTTTTATATAGGCATATCTGTGTTCTAATATATAGGTGTTTTATGTAAACCTATTTAGATATTTGTAAATCACAAGGTGATAAATTATTTCTTTTTGTATTAATTAAAATCAGAATGTGAAATTTATATAGATCTTAATTTCATTTTATTGTTTCTAATTAATAAATTTATATTTCATTATTAAAGTTATTCCAGTGAGTTGACTCAATCCTAAAATTGTTTTAGAATATTATATTTGTATTATATTTTTTGCTTGCAGTAATAGTTATAGAGCTTTTTCTCACTGAATTGGGTTGGCCTGTTGTATAAAAGAAGTTTATATTTAGTGTTTATGGACATCCAGTTGATGATGATTTCATTACTTCTTTAGTGATGGATGGTGCAAGGAGGATATCCTTTGAAGTCTATGTACTACCTTTCATTTTAATCATTTATTTAGAAATTTTTGCCAGTACATTAATGGGACTAAGTGATCAGGCTATTGATGATGATCAGCATGTTTTAGTATCCCAGCATTATTGTTTTTATTGTTATATATTGTAATGGATGAACACTTTTAAATATTTGCATCCACAATATTATGTTGTATTGCTGCCCTAAGTTTGGCAAGGGATTAATAATTAGCCTCATCTATAGTATACCCATTTCAAATCCAGTCACAAGATTGATTGTTGATTTATTTTTATTGTTGATCATTCATGCTGATGAATTAGTAATACTTTTGTGTAATGTTGGGTGAACTTATAATTAATTGCTGATCTCTCATGCTCATTCCTTTCATTATATTCATTATATTTAAATTGAGATAAGATTCATTAACTTATGTTGATGATGATGAGTGGGATCATCCCAGGTTCATCCCAAAATATACCACTACAATATATATCCATTTCACTAATTTATGGGAATTCTTTGTAGATAAATATCAAGCATTCAAGCAGCTTCTCCTTGGCATGGATAAACATCCAAATAAACATCCTTTGGAACAGCAGATCTTAAAATTCCATTCTAGATCTTAGCAAGTTATCCATTTCTTCCACCACCACATGGCTAGAAAGTAGTGAATTAATGTATGGTTACCCTTAGACATCCATTTTGATAAAAATAAAAACATAAATGTAATTTATCATCATTGCAATGAAAATATACAGAAAAGTATTCTTTCCATATTAGGGTTTTTTCTATTGATGCAGTCAAGAACTACTGTAAGAATAAGTTGATGAATGTTGATGATATCCAGCTTCACTATCATAGCTCTCATGCTACTGTTGTTGCTGCTGCATTTACATTTTAATCTGATAATGCATGTTATGTAACTATATGCTATGTATGTTAAGTCATTTAAATATTCCATTTATGTGATAGCCGGATGTTTTTTTCTTTTATTCACTACATCATTATGGTTAGTGATAAACCATGCTTCATTCATATTCATTTTTATTTCTGGTCATTGCATTCTATACACATCAAGTTAATCATATGTGGAATAAAGTTATGACCATAGTGTTTCTTGTGGTCCCAAAATACAGGTTTGCATGCTGGATTGTCTTTAGTGCACTCTACATAGATATTTGTGCTGCATTATTAAAATATTAATTCTAGATTGACCATTACATGGCTGTACAGCCTGGACTGTTACAGTGGATCTCATATGTTCTGTCCTCTTTTTGCGGTTTATCTCTAGTATTGTTAAACAATCCATTGAGATTAGGAGAAGATAAAGGTTAACATTAAAAGTTGGCTCACCGATGTTTTTTAAATTTTCTTTATCAATTTTGGAATATAAAGCATGATAACCCATGAATTAGCATCATCTTGCAGTTTTAAATTTTACTTTGTATTCCTGTAGAATTTTTTAATTACATTCATAAGTAAATATTTGTTATAACCAATACAACATAAATCTTTAACATATTCATCTTTACTGATTTTCCTGTTAGTGTCTTATTTACAAAGCATCAGATTTCTATTGAGAAATGTTTTAAAACCTTCTGATTTATGCACCAATGGTATTTTAGACTGAGGATGGATAGTGCCTTTTATTTCTATTGGCTTTCCCAATATTTTATGCTCCAAACTCTTTTTATTCTTTTAAATTAAAATGTCTAAACATGTTAAACTGTGTGCCTAATTTCATGTTCAATGGACCATATTAAAACTGTTTCTTTCACCAGTAATTCACACATCTTATTATTACTTTGTTTGAGAGCATACACTAGTTCATCATCAATATCACTTTTATATATTATGCTTTGACCTTTCTCTATGAATTCTAGTATGATTTTATCCTCTGTATTAGACAATATCAGGTGGCATATAAACCATTGGCAGGCAGCCCCATTAGCCATGCATTTTCCATCCTGTAAAACTCATTATTAAATTTTTCCATTTATATCCTTGTCAATCCAGTTAAGAACATCTATGTACTTTTTTGAATCCTACAACTGCTATTATCCAATAAGTTTTTAATGATATTTATAGAAATTCATTGCAGCACCAATTCATTTAGCTCGGTTACATCTAGTGAGGCTAACTTATATTCTTCTTTGATGTGTATGCCTTATATTAGATTGCACAAGTTCAAAGAATAATTTAATAATATATCTCCCAAATCCTAAATGGTTCTTTAACCATTTGGCTATGCAGCAATAACAACAGCTAGCATAAGAACCATGATTATGGTGCTTGTCAGTGAAAGTGCACCCAGCTTTATGATATAAAGATAAAATAGAAACCAATTATATATATATATATATATACACTAAAGAATTAATTATATATATAAAGACTACATTTTTTCTATATTCATTTATTTATATAAAAAAATTTGTATTGTTAAAAATCAGATTAAAATGTGTTCCCCCTTGCCTTGGTTAATTTTGGTGGTATATACTGCGTCTCAAGTGGCTTAGAAATATAAAGCAAAAAGTTTATAATTCTATGCTAAATATTCATTTTCAAAATAAATGACCACAGAAAAATAAAAATGATAATCTTTTAATATCCAGTCAGTTCTGTATCTGCTATCAAGTTGGGATAAATATGTGCACAGACTATAATTACTTAAAATTATAAAAAAAATTGATAAGGTAAAAAATAGATTTACTGACTTTCAATCCGATATGAAATGTAAAAACAAAAAAGTTTGCGATTAAATATTTGTCCTCAAAAGAAATGTCAACATGAAAACAATAGCTGTGTATCATCTAATATATGCACACACTACCATTTATATAAAAGAACTCATTTATAAAAAGTTGTTAAAAAAATCAGATTAGTTTATTTATTAGTCATTCTCAGCCATGTACAAAATGTAAAGCAAAAAATTTAAAATTCTATGCTAAATGTTTATTTTTAAAATGTCAACATAAAACAATGAAGGTAAATTATCTAATATCCTATTACTATTTACATCAGTATGTATGCCAAAAAATAGATTGTGAAAGGTGCTACTTTCATTATTATATATATATGCAATTCAAATTTTTTTCATAATCAAAATATTTTTTTCTTTAATTTTTTTTAAACAGTATTAACTAATAAATTATATTTTATAAATTTTGATACCAAATAACATTTAAACCGTGCTATGCTATTCAATTATATTTAGTAAATTGTATTAATAAATTACTTTTAAATTGTACTAATAATATATTTAATTTTGTTCAATTAATGTTGTTTAAGTTTAATTTCTATACTTAATAATTTTTAAAAGCAACAAATACATAAAAACATTTTAAGTATTTTTCCTTTTTATGTTACAATTATTTGAATGATTTTGTTAATTTCGTTTTAAATTTCCTAATTTGGCAAGAATCGATTATTTATCACATGATCATCATTTCCTATGCTTACACAAGCTGTTAATAACATTAACAAACTCTCCATGCAGTAAAGTCACCCAATGCAAGCCTTACTAATCAATGGATGCAAGAAGGCTTGTGCATAAAATTCCCATCTAGTGCCTACTTACTTAATATCTCCAGACAAGTTTCTAGCTTGTGCTTGCATCTGTGAGAGACCTTGAATCTGAGAGAACTGCATTTAGATCATAGAATCTCATGCAACCCTCCTACAACCATCTTTTGCCTATTTAGTTAATTATAAGTCTAGAGCCCAAGGTGAAAGTGCAATAATATTTTCAATCCCAAGACCATTTTCCTTGTATAGTCATCTATATATTTTGGTATCTTTAATTTTTAAAAACCACAGTCACCATTATCCTATAAATAAGACTGGTATAAAACCTTTAAAACATCATGTGTTCATCATTTTCTATTTGTACTCAAACTATTAATAACAGTAGCAATTTCTCCATATAGTAGTGCCACCCAGTGCAAGCCTTAGTAATCAATGAATGTTAACATTGTTTAGGCATAAAATCCCTATCTAGTGCCAACTCATCCAGTATTCTCAGACTAGGTTCTAGCTTGTAGATCTCATCTGTGAGGAGTTTTGGATCTTAGAGCACTGCACCCTAAGATACCAAAAGGTATAAATACTGAACTGGATCAAGATCTATATGACTATACAAACAAATGAGGTTAAATTGAAAACATTATTGTGCTTTCATCTTGGGTTTTTAGATTTATAGTTAACTAAACAGGTAAGAGGTGGCTGCTGGAGGGTTGCAATAGATACAGAGATCTAGGTACAGTGCTCTCTGATCCAAGGCTCCTCACTGATGAAAACCACAAACTAGAAACTAGTCTGGGAATACTGTTTGAATAGGTAGTAGATATAGTTTTATGTACAAATCTTCTTGCATCCATTAATTACTAATACCTACATTGGGTGATTCTACTATGTGGAGACTTTGCTACATTAAGAATCACTAATCATAATTTTTTTGGCTTGACCATATTCAAACAGTACATATAGGTGTGTATGAGACCTAATAAATATTTGTTAAATTATATTATATAAGTGATTAATTTAATTATGATTAGCAATATAAATAATAATAGTTCATAATATTAGTGATTAGGAATACATTCATTTATTTCAATTATAATCTTTATCAAATGAAATTAAACTTATTTGTACAGAAAAAAAAATGTAGACATGATTTCCCTGAGTTTCATGTATATCAATGTTAACAAATTTCCTATTAATAAAATAAAGAAATCAATTTATTACAATTATCTCCTTAATTTTTTTTCATTTTAATCGTTCCTAAATCAAAGTCAAATTTGAAATTACATGGTTTTCCACAATTAAGCAAAGGTAGTTAAAAATAATTTTCATTAGTTTTTATGCAGTTATAAAGTGACTGGTGTTTCTTTAATTGTTTTTTTTTTTTTTTCAGTATTCCAATCATTGACGCAATTTATTACAATCAAGTACAATTTAATAAATATTACTTTTTTGCCTTTTAGGTATATAGCAGGGGTCAGCAACCTTTTAGTAGTATTGTGCCGAACCTAGTTACAATGTTATTCCACGTGCTGACATGATTTTGCCAATCTTATTATATTATATTATCAAAACTGATTTAGTTATAATGGACTTCAAAGTTATATATAATATTATAGTATATAATATATACTACTATATAATATATACTTTTGAAGTTCATTATAACTGGATCTTAAATTATTGGTTATTCAGTATTTTAAAATACTTAGAATCATGCGAAAAGTACCTTTTTTAAATTTGTAAATTTTAACATGCTTATTAAAAATATTACAAATTATAAATTATAACTTTTTACCTATACAAAATATATAATTTAAATAAGAAAAAAATATCATGAATTCTAATAAGAGTACCATTTTTATTATTAAAATAAATTAATGTAAACCTTGCCCATGTACCTCTTTGCTCAATTGCTCAATGTCAGGTATCTAATTGGTCACTTTTAGCTTCACACATGCTTCTAAATGTTCAGGTGTTAGGCAACTTTTTTGTGAACTCAAAATATTTTTCATTTGTGAGAAAATTTGTTCACATAAGTAAGTTGAATCAAATGCCGAAAGCAGAGCACAAACAGTTTTTTTTTCAAAGAATTAAATCTTTCAGGTAATGATCCAACAATTGCGAAGGACAGCTGGGTTTCTAGACAGTTCCCTTCAAGAGTTTTCTGCAATTCTACAAATTTAGTTTTCCATAATTCCGATGACATTAATTCGATTAATTCCATTTCAAAACTATCAATATCCATCCACTCAAAAAAAGATAAATCAAATGGAGTCATCTTTAAATCAATTAAGTCAGGTTTGATGAGGAAATAAAAATGGGTGTGTGTATTTGGAAGTCTTCACATCATTTGGAAAATTCTTTTCTGAGAGCTTCAATGTATTTTTGAAGTTCATCTTTGTTAACATTAAATTGATTTGCATGGGCCTTTACATTTGGAAAGTATTTGTAGGTGTTAGTGGAAATATCATGGCAAAATATATCTAATTTTGATGCAAATCCTTTCCAATATTCAAAAAGTTCTAGTGCTGTTTGACCCTTCTAATGCAAATGCAAGTTTAACTCATTCACATGTTGAGTTATATCAGTCAAAAAAATCAATTTGCATAACCAGTCTTCATCACTTATTTCCAGATAATGTTGTTCTTTTTCATCAAGAAACATCTTGATTTCTTTCAGACATGATACAAACCTGTTCAAGACATTACCTTGACTAATCCAACAGACACTGCTGTATATGCACTATTCATTTTTTGCAAAAGGGATTTAAATTGCCCCATATGTTAATGAAGAACAAGAAACCATGAAATTAATTATTTTAATGACAGTGTTCATTACAGAATTCAAGCATTGTGATGAGATTTTTGCAACTAAACTTTCCTGGTATATAATGTAGTGGTAACTCAATATTCGATGTTTAATATGATTTTCAAGAAGTTTAACAAATCCTTTTTCCTTTCCAACCATTGCATGACTGGCATCAGTAGAAACACTAAATATTTTATTTATGTTAATTTTCTGATTTTCAAAATAATTGAAAAATGCAATGAAAATATCATGTCCCTTTGTTGTACCAGTAAGAGAAATCAAACAACACAATTCTTCATAAATATGATTGTCACAGTATCATGCAACTATTTCTAGGCATGCCACATCATTTAAATCATTACTTTAATCAACAACAACACTGAATGCAACAGCTTGTTGTAAACTGGTTTTCTGTTTTGTTGTTACATCTTTGGACATGTTCGTTATTCTTCTTTGAATTATTGATCTTGCAGAAGCTGGTATTTCTTGAATTTGTGACAGTATCGTTTGTTTATTTGGTAGATCACTGAATAAGATTTCAGCACTTTTCAAAAACATGTCTTTGATGAATTATCTATCTGGAAAAGGTTTGTCTTTCGAAACCACACAATGAGCAATTGTATAACTACATTGGGTGGCTTTATTTTGGGTTCCAATTATTTGACTAAAATAAGTAGTTTGTTTCTTAAAGGCAGAAACAGCTTTTTTTATAGCTTCACTTTTCTCATCTGAGTTTTTAAGCATGAACACATGTTTAGTTTGATAATGTCTTTGTACACTTGAGGTACGACACACAATACTTTCACAGCATAATGTACACACAGAATGATCTTTTTGCTGTACAAATCCATATTCATTTGTCCAAGATTATTGAAAAGGGCGAATATCATATTTTTGTCTTTTGTGAGATATTTTGAGAATCTCTCTGTCAATATGCCACGAGCGTCGATTATTTACCATTCAACTACCAAAAATAGCTTTCTAGAATTGATAACTTAATAAGCTTTTTATTTGGCAAGAATTTATTTTGCTTGCAAACAAAAATATCTTTTAAATGAAGTCAGGTGTATTATTTTCTGATAAATAATGATTTAATCGTAAATTCAATGTTGAATGTAAAAAAAAAAAACCGCTATAATTAAAATTATTTTTTTTACTATTTCAATTTATTCTGAGTGCCATTGATAATCGTTGACGTGCCAAGCATGGCACGGGTGCCATAGGTTGCCGACCCCTGGTATATAGTATTTTAAGATTATAACCCAATTTATTTGGATTTGGTGGAACATAAAATCAAACTCTGTGAACACCATCAAATATATTTTAAATGAATTTAAAGAGATTATTATTAAGAAAAAGCATAGATATCAATTTATTGCTATTTCTACTTTAATTTAATGCTAATACATTTTTTTTAAAAAAATATTCGTGTGTAGGATTTGCATTCTAGTAAATCTAATGTTTACAAGTTTTTCCAACTTCAAATTCAATTTTGGTCTAAGTAATAAAATAATAACTTCACAGAGAAATAAATCAAAAAATAAACAAAATTAAAGAGTTGATTCTCTGAAAGTAGGTTTCAAGATTTTATAATAAATAGGCAAGTTTTAAATTGTGCTTTACACAAAAAAGTGAAGCTTATTATTAGCAAGGAATTATACGGTTGAGCACTTTCAGAGAACTTAAGTCTCCATATTCATAGCCTACTTCAGTGATACCCAACCCATAGCTCGTGAGTCACATTTGGCTCTCACAACCATTTAATGTGGCTCGCATTGCACTCTTCAAGAAAAAATGATAAAATATTTTATGTATCTTGACGCCACATGCACACACTAAAAAATAAACATTTTTACAATACAAATCATAATGGGAATGAAACAAATCAGCTGATTCATAACAGTGTCCAATGAAAGAAGTGTATTTGAAATACCCGAATTTCATTGGTTTCATTTTCCAATCTCGAAATGTTGTGCAGTCGACATGCTACTTTACAGTGCTACTGTCAATTGTTTGCTATAGTTTGCATGAAACACAAGAGACATGACAGTGAACACAGAACAAATTTCGAAGTTGTTAGCAAAGTAAGTATTTCGTGTTTCACACTGGCATAAAAAATAGTCACTTCTTCTAAATTTTGTAATTCTATCTTTTTTAGCTCCGTAATCATGTCAATATATGAGCCGGAAAAAAAGAAAAAACATACCTACAATTACATTTTCAATGACGAGGGGGAAGAAAAATATTTTTTCATAAACTTTAAGAATAAATGTATTTGTTTAATATGCGGATCAACGGTTTCTGTTGGGGAAAAAAGCAGTTGAACGACATTTTAAAACCCTTCATAATAAATATGATACTGATTATCCTTCAGACAGCAATCTAAGAAAATGTAAAGTGAAAGAACTGAAAAACTCATTAGTTACCCAACAATCAATGTTTACCAAGTCCGCAAATAAAACGAAGGTTGCAACAGTAGCATCATTTAAGATTGCACATATACTTGCAATTCATAAAAAGCCCTTTGATGATGGCAACATAATAAAAGAAGTAATGTTTGCTGCATCGGAGATTTTATTTCAAGAAGCCAAAAATAAAAATGAAATTTTGTCAGCTTTTCAGGACATCCAATTATCCAGAAATTCTATCACTCATAGAATAGAAGCTATGTCTCAAAATATCACAGAACAAGTAAAAACTGATTTACAAAAATGTGTTTTCTTAAGTTTACAATGCGATGAATCAACAGATATCTGCAATGTAGCTCAAGTAAATATTTTTATAAGGATGGTCTTTGATAATTGCTCAGTGAAAGAAGATCTACTATCAGTTTTGCCATTAAAAGGTAATACATGCGGAGTGGACATATATCAAGTTATAAAAAATCATTTAACTGAAATTAAATTTCCACTTCAAAAACTTGTGTCCATGACAACAGATGGAGCACCTGCCATGATTGGTTCTGGTGTTGGTTTCATCACATTTTGTAAGAATGATGCTGAATTTCCAAACTTTTTTACTTACCATTGCATCATACAGCAACAGGCATTATGTACAAAAGTTTTACGTTATGAACATACAATGAAAATTGTTTTGAAAATTGTAAATTCCATTCATGCCAGACCACTTCAGAGTAGATTGTTCAAAATACTGACTGATGAACTTGATGCTGAGTATGGAACTTTGTTGTTACACTCGGAAGTTAGATGGCTTAGTAAGGGAAAAGTTCTACAACGCTTTTTAGAGCTTCTTCCGGAAATAAAACAGTTTTTAGAATTCAGAAACGAAACTTATGAAGAACTTAATAATCATAGCTGGTTATCTGATTTAGCGTTTCTTACAGACATAACAACAAAAATGAACAAACTAAATCTTGAACTTCAGGGTAAAGAAAAAACTATTATTGAATTAATTGGAAGTATCCCAAATAGAGGAATGTAACTTTTGCCACTTTACAAATTTGGAAAACTGCACAAAGAAATGTAAGGACATTGACACAATGAGATATTCCGAAAATCTCGTCGAGCTTAAAAATAATTTCGAAATTAGATTTTCTGATTTTCGTAAATTTTAGCCCATTGCTTCATTTATTTCAAATCCATTTGTTGATACTAATATTTATGAAATGTCGCAACAAATTGCAAACTTGTTAAATAAAAATTCTACTGATCTGGAAATGGAAATAATCGATTTTCAATCTGATTTACAATTAAAAACAAGAATATTACAAACAGACTTTTGGGTACTCGTAAATGAGAAAAAATATCCACTTTTAAAAGAAACTTTTCAAAGGCTAAACTCCTGCTTTGGATCAACTTACCTTTGTGAAAGTGGTTTCCCAACAATGAATTTGTTAAAATCAAAGTTCCGATCCAGGATAACAAATGAACATCTGAATGACTGCATGAATTTAGCCATAACATCATATATACCAGAATACAATAAACTCGCAGGCGATATGCAGTGTCAGGTTTCACATTAAATAAAATAATTAAAATATACTTTTCCTGTAATTGTAATTTATATGTATGTTACCAAATTTTTAATAAATAAATATAAATAAAATGTATTTACATTTTTTTTCTTTTTAACATATTACACCAGTTTGTTTTTTTTTAATTTGTGAATTATGTTTATAAATGTAATATGAAAAATGCAATATATAATTGTGGCTCCCCAAATATTTTTAAATTCTCAACTGGCTCCCGTCAAGTTAAAGGTTGGGCATCCCTGGCCTACTTTAAGCAAAGTTTAGCGGTAATTTATGCAAAAATTTATGCAAAGTTTTCTTTCATAAAGACCATTTTCTGGAGATTGCAAGTGTATTATTAACAAGTATCTATACAAAGCTTGAGAAATTATACAACATTTTCTGTTTCCTGTTTGAATAATTTTCATTTCAATTAGCATAATCAAAAATACTTTTGTTCACTATTGTATATGCCATTATAATTCTACATATATATATATTATTTTTTCGTTTATGATAAAAATAGATTTTTTTTTTTTTTTAAGATTTTGATTTGGTCAAAAAAATAAGCTATTTTCACAATTCTAAAATTTTTCAAGAAACTGAATGAATTGATTAGATTAATATGACTATTTTTTAATCAATTAATTTTCCTCAGTCTTCAGCTGTCATTTTAGCACCACTATTAAAATATAAAATAAGAGGTGCATAAATGTGACTATAACAATTTAAACTCATAAGAACTGTGAAAAGATTTTTTATTGGTATATATTACTTTATATTACAGAAATAATACAATCTAATTAATCAATACATTTTTAAATAAATTTCAAAGATATAAAAAAATAAATACTGTTTTTTTCCATTGTCCAATGGATAATAAAATGGATAATCTTAGAAAAAAATTAAAGTCTTCTATATTATAAGCATAAACATAAAAAATAAATTTTGCAGATATACAGTTCTTATAAGGTAATATTTTGCCTATAAATAAAATGCGATAATAAATAAAATGTGATAATAAAAGAATAAATTAATAGTATTACTTAATGTATGTAGGAATGCGTTCTTTATTCATTAATGGTATATAAAACAGAAATTGTCTAAATTTTTTTAATGCAAGAATTAATCAATTACTAACATGTTTATTTTTAATTAAAATTAGATGATATATAATGTCTGTATATAGAATGAAGTCATGTTTAACAAACTCTTTTTAGTATGACTAAATAAAATAAAAATATATTGCACACCATTTGTATTGCCATAATACAATCTGTTTTAATACATACTGCAATAAGTACATGACATTTTTATTTATCATGACAGAATAGAAATATCATCACAAAAAGAAAAAGAATGGAAGGGAGAGAATGATGTAAAAAATTTTGTTAAAGTTTTCAAAATTAATCACGTAAGGCATATTTTTACATGTTAAGAAGTTACTAAAAATATATAAAAAAAATTAGATAATAGTATTATAATTTGAATGATGCCCACTGGATTGCTAAAGAATAGTTTGTTAAGTGATTTTTAAAAGGAGGCATCTTAATAAGATTCCTATAAAGAATGAAAAATGGTTTGATGTCTTAAATAAGTTTTATTTTTAATTCATCTATTACCAGTTTTGTTTAAGTTTAATTAATATTTCCAAAATATATAATATGAAAATATTAATATACAGAATTATATTTATGGGTAAAATATTGATGATTCTTAATTTGACTTTTTCACATGTTGATTTTTTTAGAAATTGACTCATGTTTTTTCACAATTAGAAAAATATCTTTCAGAATTTTGGAATATATGTATATCTAAGATTGTCATATCAAAATTGTAAGAAAATGAAAGATCTAAAAAAAATGCGATAAAAAACATACATAATAATAAATCACTTGATTTCTTAACCCACACAACAAATGATAAAACAAGAGTGACTCTCTCTCTTTCATTGACACAAAGGGTAAACTTGAATAATCATGATAAAATGGAATTAAAGGCAGTTAGTTAGTCATTAGATGCCTAACCCCACCACTTTAAGCTTTGAACCCCAATAATTATTGATAAAAGTCAGAAACTGGGCTGACAATGGGGATCTGAAATGCAGTAAGGCATCTAGTAATCATTAAAAAACATACATGTTGGAATAAATGATAAACTCCAGTAAGGTTTTTTGATCATAAATAATAATAAAAGTTTAATCTTCAATTTTTTTTATATGTAATCTATAAAGGAAATACTTGGGAATTGCTGACAACAAAAGAAAGATGAAAAAACTTGATTTTCTTCCTACAATGAATTGATGTAAATTGTATATGAAAAATAATCTGTATGTTATAACAATACAATAACAAAAACGTACTTTTTTATTTTGAATTTTGTTATTTCTTGTCTATATATAAAATTGTTTTTATACTTTCAGAAGATATTTTATGTTTTAAATTAAATTTTTTAAATTTAATCAAGCAATTTTTTTTGCAAAATTATTTCAAAAATGTCTTCCACAGATTCAACAGGCATTTTTTTTCCTTTTGTGACATGAAACTTCAGTTAGAGAATCTAAACCTTTCTATGTAGTATTCAGAGTTGTTTTGCATGATTACTTTTTAAATATTGACCTATCATTTGATTACACAGGATTTCAAAGGCATATTTACTGTTGCAATGATTAAATCCATTTATTACGTTGATGTGGCTAAAACAGGATAATATCAAACTACTATAATTTGTTCTGGAGAAGTATTCACTTCTTAATTTCTTTTGTTATTGATGGTGTTTCCAGATTTCTCCATCTGTACCCATGTTCAAAATCAGCATAATTTTGGCATTTTCCCACTATTCAATTATCACACACATAGAAAGTACTTGAAAAAAAAAACACCTTTTTTATATCATTATATTTAAAAATCTATTTGTCTATAATGAATTTCTGGTTAGGGCAATTATTTTTACTCTATTTTAGAGCTAAACAATGAACTATAGTGCTGTAAAATTGCCATCTTTAAAGCAGTTTCTAGACTCAGCCACCATGCAAGCAAGTAGTTGGTTGCAGACGGTTGTGGGTTCGCGTCCCGGCCGATGCTATGACATATGAAAAAAAAAAACTAGTATTTAAATATGGATTTAATATATTTGCATATTTAGAAACCACCTTTTACTTTTTTATCCTATTTAAGCTTATCGTTATTATTATAAATAGTATAAAAAGTAAATAATTATAATAATTGAGTGATTTATTACTCAGGGGTTCATAAGAAGTTTGAGCAATGGAAGTGATAAGGTGGGGCCACAATCCCCAAACCCTGAGCTCTGGAGTCTATTACTTTTCCATTGCACTAAAACCAGGCAGGCATTTAAATAATATAAGGTGGTTACTAAATGTATAAGTGCATTAAGTCTGTTTTTAAATCTTAATCTTCATTGATGAAGGCAAAAACCAGAAATGGGTCTGAATATGAAAATTTTATAGCACTGTATCATCTAATACCTTTTATTTAATTTTGCAATATATGATTCTCATGTATATTGAAGACTGTGGCTCTTGGGAACATATGGGTAATGTTAGTGATAGTGTTAATATCTGGCCATTAAAATATTTTGTTATTGATGAATGATCCAAAGAAGCACAAACTTCCAATCACTTCTATGCCTTTATTATTAAATTTAAAGATAACTGCCAACTCTGTCATCATAACCTCTCTCATATTTAGTCATAAACTCATTTTTTTAAACATTTCTAGTGAAAATATTGGGTTATTCTACTTCTCTATTTTTAATAATAAAAGTAATGTCATCATTATATTTAAGGTTGTTAATATTTCATCCCCCAAACTTGAATCCTCATCTCTTCGTTCAGTCTGGTTTTTCTCATTAAATATTTATTATCCAAGATAAATAAGTAGAACGACAGTCTACATACAGTTCTTATAAATCTGATTAACCATAGTCCATTTTCAGTAACTTCTGTAAAAATACTGAAATAATCTAGTATACTCTTTTGTTTAAAAATATTATAAAGTTTGACATGAATAATTGAATCAAAACCTTGTAGTAACCAATTAAGCCCACATAGACTGCATTTTTTTGTGTGTATTTTTGGCCTTTTCTGTTATCCAATTTATATATCAGCAATGAAAACTATAATTTTTCTATTTTTCTGAAACATATTTGAACATTTTAGTATTAATCTGTAATCTAGGTAAGTAATTTTTAGACTAAGTTGCAGTATAAAAGACAATGTATGATAGTTTGTAGACTTTGTTCTGACTTAAAATGTCTATAGATCATTGAGTAGTTTTTTAGATTAATTAAACTTTTTTTTTCAGAACTTTTTATTGATTCTTTCTTAGTTTATTCAAAATTTTTGATGCATTACCATCAATTCTAATGCCTTATTATCATAAAGTGAATGTGATATTTTTTAATATTGGATATTCTTTGAAGTAGTATCTCACCAAAGGTATTTTGATGATTAAATGATGTAGATTTTTCTGCATAATTTTCCATCTTTGTTACTTCACTTATTATCTATCTTTTGTAATTTAAATAAAAGAGATTTACACATGCTGGAATATTGTTATTAGGTACAAAAGATAAGTGAGTGGCTCTTATCTTTTCAAGTCTCCATCTTGTGCTTTGCTCTGAGAGTACTCTCAATACTCAACAAGACATTGTTGAGTTATTATAATAACATGACAGAGCATGAGCTTAGGGTGTAAATCCCTGCAGTTTAAATTACATGCAATCTCTGCTCCAGTAAATAAAATTGAATATCTATCAATTGACAATTTTCTACTCATATCTAATCTCACAAATGTCTTTTAAAAATAATTTTTGTCATTTTAAGCTTGTTTTCACTATCAGCATCTTTGCTAATACTGATATAAGATTGATTTTATCTTTTCTTGATGCTTTTTGGACTTTATTACTTAATTTCTTAAAAAATTCTTTATGTTTCTCTTTTAGGGTTTTCTTCTTCTTTTTTTTTTTTAGAAATTATAACTGCATCTTTTGACATCCACTTTTATTTTTCTGTTTGGTTTATCTGATTTTTTTTTCAAGTACTTTTTTTAATTAGTCCTTTCACTTTAATCCAAAGTTCATTCTGTAATAGTATGCTCTAAGTTTTTTGTCTTTGATAAGGTTTTTAATGAATTTTCCAAAAATTATACAAACAATTAGCATTTTTCTGCATATAAAAAAATGTTTAACAGATTCTTATTAAGTTTTAAAATGATACTCAATTGAAACTCATCTAAGAGGTGACAATGGCTTATTTACTTCTTATGCTTGTGGTTTGGGTTACCAATCCAACTTGGATATAGCTTAAAAATATTTCTAGTTTTAAGATTTTTTTTTTTTTTAAATAGCCACAATAATTAACCCCTTTAACTTTCCAATATTAGTCAGTAAATAATTATTATATTTATCTAGAGGGTAAATCATGATTTAAAAAATTGCTCACAATCTCCACTTGGCAATTTTTAAGTCATGTTTCGGGGTTTTTTTCCATTGACGAAGTTAAAAGCCCCAAAAATTATAGTTGTGACAAAGATTCCTT
This sequence comes from Epiperipatus broadwayi, assembly GCA_028023455.1. Lineage (NCBI taxonomy): Eukaryota > Metazoa > Onychophora > Udeonychophora > Euonychophora > Peripatidae > Epiperipatus > Epiperipatus broadwayi. Next base: position 574,307 of record JAQFVV010012574.1, on the reverse strand, counting down.
CTCTTTTATTGTTATTCTATGGTGGCTTTTGCTTAGCAACAGGCAACTTAAAAAACGGTTAACTCTTTTATTTTTTGATAAGAAATTTTTTTTAACAGACTTTCCTTGTTTATCCAAATAATAAAATATCACGCAGTTTTCCGCACTCAAATTATCATATTCGTGATGAAACTTTTTTTTATTTCTCTGTAAGAATTATTCAATCTGAAAAATGTTTTAACAGAACTCCAGAGGTTTTTTTTTCAGTTTTCGTTTATTTTTTTCTTTTAATGCATTGAATATGTAATGCCCTACAGTAGTTTGATACGTCATAGAGTGGCAGATTCTGGAGTTCATAATCAGCGGATGTTAGCCCAGTATTATCATTTCTGGTGGCAGAACTTTTTATGAATTACCTGAGCAATAACCAATTTGATTATTGGTTTAATACGTAATTGGAAAATCCCATGACAAAATACGTCTGAAGCAAGTAAATCATACATGCATACATATATAAGAAAGAGAGAGAGAGAGAGAAAAAAAAAACCCCTCAATATGCAAAATGATGGAAAGAAAAAAGAATTATCTTAAAGTAATTGAGGTAGACGATGTAACAGAATAACGCTTTCATTTATTGTATACGAGAAATTAGTTGAGTAGTAAAAAGTAGCGAACGTTAACTTAAGGAGCTTTTAAATAATTATAAAAAAGACTTTCAAGTTGTTCGGAATAAATGGAAATTATTAAAGCAAATGAATGATCATATTTATATACGGTATATGCATTTCTGTGCATACACACAAATCATAAAACTTCACATTATTGATAAACATTTGAGTTATTTATATATAATGTATTAATTTAAAATAATTGTTATTACATTTCTAGAATTCGATCAACTTTACTATACGCTTATATTCAAATGCCCTCAAGTGACGCATTTTTAAACTATAACTTGTGTGAAAGTATTTAAAATATATTTTCAATATAATATTTAAGAAAGTTTTATATTTGTTAGTTTTACTTAATTTAAAGTACATTATACATATTCTTATTTAAAATGTTGTTTGATCAATGGTGTCGCTGTATATATTTCATTTTATGATCTCTGCTGCATTTTTTTTTTTTTAAACTTTAAATTTTTATAATTTTGGCATGAATTTAATGAGAAGCAATGAAAACTATGAGTTAAATATTTATTAGTTTTCATTTATATTTAATCTAATAATCATTTTCAGCAATATATATATATAATTATATTTAAGTTATAAAATACGCTCTGGACATTTTAAATCAATGGTCGAAAAGTGGACCCAAGAGTAATATTTGATTATTTTTATTATTATTGAAGAAAATATAATGCTGTATATTTATACTTTAAAATATTCTAGAAATAAAAATGTAAATAATTATACAGAGATCAGAAATGGATTAATTGAACGGGCAAAAACAGGTTTTGCTAAAAAAAGAAGCAACCTTAGATGAAAAACAGTTTGAAATCCATTTTGGAAAAATGATCTCTTTCAGGTGGGAGTTTTGGAGTTTTAGAAGAGAATGAGAGATTTTGGGACTACAGATTTATATAATCACACTATTGGAATATTAATCTTTCTGCAAACTATAATTCTGTATTCATGCTGGAAGTGATGTGATAATATCTAGTTTAATAATTGGTTAGTAATAATTACGATCCATTTACTTAAAGTGAATAGTATCAAAAATGTGATTACAATGAAGCTTGGCATTTATAGATCAAATTGTAATACAGTATATAATCTATAGGCCATCATACTTTATTGAATGTCATTAATTGAATTAAGAATGGAAATAAATATTTCACTTTTTTATCTACAGAGAAAATTGGCCATTTTTATTTATAATTTTGAATTTCTTTATGGATGTAAAAAATGGGATATGATGATTAATACATTCAATATGGGGGCAATCAACAGCAGTAGAGAAACAGACGTTATTTGTAATAAAATGTTGTCAAATGATTCTATGAAAATCATCAAATTGAAATAACATTTTAGAATGTTTAGTTCATTCTCAAAATAGGTAAAATTATGTTGAAATTAGAGAAAAAAAAATTGCAGTGGTTTCACTATCAAATATTACTGTTAAAAGGAAAATAATGACTATTGATATCAAGGGTAAAGTCCAATGCATTTAGCTTATTAGACATTCAATTAATCTCTGAATATGCAGCGTGTAAGTCTCCAATATTTTCAAGATGTGTTTTTTTAGCTTCATTTAAAAAAGACTTTTTTGTTTGTTTTTTTAAAACAACTATTATCAAGGTCAGAAAATCTTTTGTGAAACTGTGTCTATAGATATTGCAAGGGACCCTCATTCAATTAACAGAAAGGACTCTTGTGTCCACTATCAAAGAAATGGAACCTAATTTGCATATTGGGACAAATTTACATACTTATCAACCACTATATATTCAAACTTTCAACTAAGAAGTTTTATTCTGCACTATGATTCTAAATGAGAATTCACCAAAAGCTGGCATAGTACTATTACATCACATGATCAACATTTCTTATATTTGTTCATAACTGTTATAAAAACAGGCAAAACTCTTCATACAGTAATGCCTCTCAGTGCAAGCCAGAGTAATCAATGGATGTCAGAAACTCATGCATAAAATTCCTATCTAGTGCCGACTCATCTAATATCCCCAGACTAGTTTCTAGTTTGTGGCTTTCATCAGTGAGGAGCCTTGGATCTGAGAGCACTGCACCTAGATCTTAGGATCTAATGCAACCCTCCAGCAGCCACCTTTTATCTCTACTTAACTACAAAATTATGAGAATAAAATTGAAAACACAATAAAATTTTCCATTCCAAGCTCATTAGCTTATATAGTCATATATGTCTGAACTCAGTTCAGTAGCCATACATTTTGGTGTCTTTGGTTCTTTAATGACCATAGCCACAACTATCCTATTAGACTGGATTGGTATTAAACCACTAAACATTACATGATCACTATTTCTTATGCTTGGTTGTAACTGTTATTAAAACAGGCAAAACCCTCCATACAGTAGCGCCACTCAGTACATGCCAGAGTAATCAATGGATGCCAGAAAGCTTGTGCATAAAATCCACATCTAATAACAGTTATGAGCAAGCATAAGAATCATGTGGTGTTTAGTAGTTTAATACCAATCCTGCCTAATATGATAATGGTGGCTATGGTTATTAAAGAACCAAAGACACCAAAATGTATGGTTACTGAACTGAGTTCAGACCTATATGATTCTATAAGCTAATAAGCTTGGATTGAAAATATTATTGTGTTTTCAATTTTACTCTCATAGTTTTGTGGTTAAGTAAAAATAAAAGGTGGTTGCTTGAGGGTTACATTAGATCATAAGATCTAGGTGCAGTGCTCTCAGATCCAAGACCCCTCACTGATAAAATCCACAAGCTTGAAACTAGTCTGGGAATATTGGATGAGTAGGCACTAGATAGGGATTTTATGCACAAGCCTTCTGGCATCTATTGATTACTCTGGCTTGCACTGAGTGGCACTACTGTAAGGAGAGTTTTGCCTGTTTTAATCTTAATGCTATTAAATAAATAAAATTGTTGTCTTATACTTTTTTATACTAACTTGGATATCTCAAGTTTTTGAGTATTACATAATTATATGAAAAGAGATTAACATTTAATATTTAGATATTACATAAATAAAATTCCAGCTGAGAATAAAATCTGAAATTCAAAATCATTTTAAAAAGCAAGTTCTATAAATAAAAGTTATTCATTATATGATCAATCACTAAAAAAAAAAGCCATTGGAGCAAACAATTGGAATTGTCAAAGAAATAAATAGTTCTCGTTATTTTTCAGGAAGTTATATGTTGTCATCTCTTTTTGGAAGCTTTCCTAAAAAAATTTAGATTAAGTATTTGAGCTTAGAAAATGAGTTCAAGGTTTTTTTTGAACATGGTGTCAAATGGAATTTTTGACTGATTGCATAAAAAAAATATATGCTTCATATATATTTAACTGACATTCAAGCAGATGAATAAACCAAATCCACATATTCAAGAAAAAAATGTAAATAGTATTGACTCCTTAAAAGCTTTCATGAATAAACTGGAAAGTTTTAAGAAAAGATTTGAAACATGACCATCTGTTCTGGTGATGATCAAATGTTTCCAGAAGTTTTAAAAAAATAATAAATTTTGCAAACTATAAATTGAATTCAGACAATATTTTTTTTAAATTAATAATGGAAAGTGAAATCTATTGCAATTGTCAGTTTAAAAAGTTCCTGTTGCTTGTCAAGATGCATTTCTGGAGCAGAAAGCTGCTTTAGAATAAGATATATGTTCAATGAAAAATAAATCACAGAATTGTGGCCCTTGATATGGAATTTTTACTCTACATTGGTTTCATTTATTTTGACATATTTTTGTAAGTCAGGCTTCTCAATTCTTTCTGTAAATGAAAATGAAGATTGAAAAGACTTGAATCGAATGGAATGAGTTCATTCAAATTGTTTTTTTTTTTTTGTAATGATAGATCTTTATAGATACTTTTAATCTGTAGAATCATTTATTTTGTTTGTCATGCAAGTCTATTGTTATGTCTTTGCTTTGACCAATGAGCAAGTTACATTCACTTAATGTAAAATAATATAGGCACTACTGCATTTGATCGCAAAGCTATTTTTTATTTAAAAACAAAACAAAATATATTATTCTGCAAGCACTTTCAAGAGACATGCTCTCATCTTCATAGCTCTGAGTGAAGTAATTATATGCAAATTATGCAAAGTTCAAAGGTTAATTACTCCATTTCTTTGAGATCATGAAGCATGTGTCCTTGCGGTTGATGACATTGCCATCCATTGCAATGAAGTAGGCCTCCTTAACTTTTCTTTTTACATCATGCTTTTCTTTGCAGACCAGGTTGACACCTTCATGATCTCAAAGAAATGGAATAATTAACCTTTGAACTTTGCATAATTTGCATATAATTACTTCACTCAGAGCTATGAAGATGAGAGCAGGTCTCTTGAAAGCGCTTGCAAAATAATATATTTTATTTTGTTTTTAAGTAAAAAGTAGCTTTGCGGTCAGGTGCAATAGTACCTATATTATTTTACAAATATATTTTCACATGCAAAGTTTTGATTTAGGTTTAAATTCACTTAATGCAATATATTTATATATAAGTAAAAGAAATGATTATTTAATTTGTTTATAAAAATTGTAGCTGCTTTTTGCTTCTTTATTTTTGATAGACTTAATCAACTTTGATAGAATTATTATTGAGTTTGTATATGGAAATAAAATACATATACACAATGCTTATTACATAGATAGCCATATTTTGAATAATTTTTGTTTTATTGTTAAGTTAAAATATAAATTAGAATTGTGAATAAATAACTGAAAATTTTATGTGTTTTATTTGGAATAATGTTTAATCATCACATTATCACCATTTCTTATGCTTGCTCATAACTGTTACTAAAACTTGCATACAGTAGTGTCACTCAGTGCAAGTCAGAGTAATCAATGGATGCCAGAAGGCTTGTGCATAAAATCCCTATCTAGGGTATACTCATCCAATATCCCCAGACTAGAAACTAGAAACCAGTCTGGAAATAATGGATGAGAAGGCACTAGATAGGGATTTTATGTACAAGTCTTCTGGAATCCAGTGATTACTCTGGCTTGCAATGAGTGGCACTACTTATGGAGAGTTTTGCCTGTTTTAATAATGTTTAATGTAAGCCAATAAACATCACATGACCACCACCTCTTATGCTTGTGTATAACCGTTGTTAAAACAGGCAAATATATATAGTGAGTTTTTGCCTGTAATTATTTTGAAATTTTGTTGTAAGTCAACTCATTAATCTTCCATCACTGATAAGTTGTCTTGTAGAACTTAATAGATTTATCCACCACACAATCTGAAGCAATGGTAGAGTAACAGTCTCTGCAGTTCAAAGTTCATGCATTGTACACCAGTTCTGCCAATGTCAGTGTTCAACATTCTCTTGAATTCTTGAGCAATAAAATATTTCATTTAGTTTTTATAAGTTTTTTTAGTTTCATTATCTTAATCTATTACATTTGTTAATACTTTATTATCTTCTTGCTGTAGACAAGATTTTTTTTTGTCACTGATATATTTTAATTAATTTTTACATTTGTTTTTCATAATTTATACATGAATTATTTTCTCTTTTCATCATTTCAGAAATTGTATATTATTTTTTGTGCAACTTTTTAGCATTTACAGTATTAACACGTAGAGTTAAAAATTTTGAATTGATCGTATCTCCAGATACTTTTTCTACAACTAGTTCCATTAATTCTTATTCAGGCTCATTTTTTTTATTAATTACTATTTTTGTTTCTGTTTTTATGACATGTTTCAACCTATTGTTATCAGGTTGTTGTTTTTTAACTTTTTGAGCATTATATTATATAACAATATTTATATGTAAGTAAATTCTTTCATTGTAAGAATAAGTGTTAAGCTCTTTTTACATTGTATCAGTTTCCATGGCAATTCTTTTATATTAAGTTTTAAAATTACTGGAATTTTGGTTTTTATATTATGTATCATTTCTCTCTCTCTCTCTCTCTTTGTTCATTTGCATAGTTTGCCTATTTTTTAAAACATTTCTCATCATTGGTACAAATTTTTGCACATATAATGAATCCTTTTTTTTCTTTCTTTCATTAATTTGTTTTAGCTTTATTATAATACTCAATCAAAATAAAACCTGATATTAAAAAGATAGCTGTGTATTTGATAATATTTATGAAATTAAAAGTTAAACTTTGAGATATATGTTGTTGCTTAAAGTGTTAAAGGAGTGTTGATGAGTTTATAGTGAAATTTGTATTTATTTATATTATAAATTCTCCTGATAAATTATTTTTTAAATCTATAAAGCTTTAAGTCTTCTTTTTCTTTTTTTTTTGCATTCTCCTTATTATTAGATTTTTTTTGTTTGATATGTGTATCAAGTCTTTTTAGATAATGCAATATATATTTTAGTTTTAGGACTTTATTTTCAAAATTATGTTAATTTTACTTTCTAAAATTTTCTTTTGATTTTATTTTAAACATTTTTGACTATTTTTTTAAATTATTGTTCTTTTGGTTGGTTAGGATCCAACATTTATTAGAGATGAGTTGTAATTGTAGGGCTGATAAAAGACTGATAGACCAGTGATTTCCAACATCTTCTTTATCAACTTGCTTAAATATCAATATCATTTCTGCATTCTTCTAATTATATGGTCTATCTTTATCATTTGATGTTTTCATCTGCTTCTTTTAAGATATCAATAATAATTCCATCATTTCCTAGAACTGTTCTTTTCATCATAAATTTAATGCAAATCTTACTTCTTTATTTATTAAAATGTAGAGGAACTAATAACTATATGGAATACATTGGGCTTTTTTATTCCCAGGAGGCTGTCAAGCCACCAGATGAAACAGAAGTTGGTGGCTAAAGATGGGGAGAGTGCTAAGAATTCCCTGATTGTGGATCCAAACTGCTATTTGTTGACCATCTCTTATTTAAATACTTACAACTGTAGATCATTTTCAAATAGGGAAGAATACATGAATTGAAAGAACAGTCTAATATTAAAAGGGATATTGTTGGACTTTGTGAAGTTAGATGAAAAGTTGAAGAGACAATTGATTTAAAAAATGGACATGTAATATGCTGCAAAGGCATAAATATAAAAAGAACAAATGGAATGGGATTTCTTATAAATAAAAATTGGAAAAACAATAATATAAAGATTGATAGTATATAAACAAGGTGCTAGGGATTTAATGGAAAAGATCGAATGTGATCAAGCAATATTTTAAGCTTGTTATGGGAAACTAATACTAGAATTAGTGAACAACTGAAATAAGAAAATAGTGATGGAAATGAGAGAGGACACAGACATGTGGTATTCATTGAAAAAGAAAAATTTTATATTATAAATTCTTTCTTTGAAAAAAATGCTCAATGGAAATAATCATGGAAGCATTCAAATGAAGATATAGCAAAATCAAATTTCAGTTTGACTAATAGAAATTTAACACAGGAAGTGATCATCGATTAGTGAGATGTAAGAGACATGTTAATGCAAAACTAGAGAGACAAAAATTATTAATAAAAACAGCATTCATAATTAATATCCCCAATCTTCAGAAACATTCCATTTAATTTAAATTAGAACTTCCAAATTATTTGAATTAATTCAAAAAGAAGATAATTGACACAGTATTAAGATCTGTAACAATGATAGCTAGTATTAAAAAGCAGCAATTCACCAGTAATATTTTGATTGAGTCATGACAATTTATGAAGAAAACAAGGAATATAAAAATATATATAAATGATCCATTAAAAAGAATTGGATATTTAGATTTTTATAAAATGGTACAAAAAAAAGTTAATAACAATATAAGAAAATATAATTGTGAATTAGCAAAGAAAACTATAGAAGATAATAAAAGAGTCAAAAGTTTAAAACAATAACTTGGTATTGGAATAAAACTTATTTCTGCAATGAGTAGAAAGATAGAACTATTGCTAAAAAGATAGATGACATCATGAATTGTCTGGAAGAGGTGTACAAAGAAACATATAGCAACAAAGAAAAAGTATCCCTTACAATTACTACATTCTTCTAATTATCCAAGATTTTAAATGAGGTAGTGAGACATGCAATTAAATCTATAAAGAAGGGAAAAGCTTCAAATAATGATGGAATTATAATCAATTTCTTAAAAGAAGCAAATGAAAGAAATAGGAAAATTATTGGAAAAGTTATATAGCAAATATCTAAATAGTAAAGATGTACTCAATGATTGTAGGGAATGCAGCATTAATATTAGTATTTTAAAAAGGTGATAAAGAAGAAATTAGAAATTACAAACCTATCAATCTTTTCTCAGTTCTAAATAAAATTTTTATCAAGATAATTTTTACTCATCTACAGTGAGTTTTTGATTTTAACTAAACAAAAGAATAAGCTGTCAAGCGTTGGTGGCCGAGAGGTTAGCGCAGCTGCTTTCCAAGCAGTTGTAAAGCAATTGTCTCGGGTTTGCCTCGGCTGACGGCTTGACATATGAGAAAAAAGAATAAGCTACATTTAAAAGTAGTTTTAGCTTGGTGGATTGCATCCAAATATTAAAAAATATATAGAACGAACCAATGGATATGAGTTGCCATTAAGCTTTGGATATGTCGATTATGAAAAAGGCATTTGATTTTATAAGCATATTTCAATGATGAAAGCATAGTGATATTAAGAAGATTTACACTCCAAAACATTTTATAACAGTTTTGCAACAAATATTTTATGGATTAAAATGGAAACCTAAGAGAGTAAATTTAATGGAGATTATGTAAGTTACCTAGACTTTGCAGACGATGTTTTTGCAAATAAAGCTTTAGAGCTTCAGGAAATGTTGCAAGAATTATTCAGATAAAATTAAAAAAATAGGACTAAAGATAAATGTTAAAAAAAAGAAGTAATGTTCAATGGATTTTTTACACAGAAGAAAATAAATATTGTTAATGATGAATTAGAAATTAATAACTACAAATACTTTGGTCAAATTATTAATACAGATGGAAACATAATGGATAAAATTAATCATAGAATTAAACTCGGAGTGTTTTTGATAGAAATAACTTAATATTAAAATATGCCTATGTATTTGAAAATGAAGGTTTTTAATAATTGTGTTTTACACATTCATACTTATAGATTTAAGAATTGGATAACTTAATAGAAAAGCAATACAAAGACTTCAGGTATAGAAATATGCATGTTAGAAGTAATAAAGAGAGATAGATAATGAAATAAATATGTGAACAAACAGACAGGTGTTATTGGTGTCATTTAATGAATTAAAGAACTACAGTGGAGCTAAGTTGAACTTATTTCTAGAAGAGATGATAATAGATGGATAATTGAAATATTTTAAGATATTGTAAAATACCTAAAAAGAGACTACATGTAAGATGGATGGATAAAATAATGAAATGGGCTAGGGTGATATAAAGAAGAGAGTCTACAGATTGAAGAAACTAGATTAAATTAGAAAAAACTTTTATACTGCAAAGGATCAGTAATGATTGAAAATGGTGATGAATTTTTTTATTGAATTCTTCTACATATTTTATGTCATCTTTCTTTTTAGTAATAGTTTCATCTTTACTTCTTATTGCAGAAATAATTTTCCTCCCAATATGAAATAATATAAAAATATTGCAAATTGAAAAAAAATAACAACAAAAGGAAAATAAAGGAAGCTATATTAATATACAAATACAAACAAGACTTAATTAACAGACAGGCAGCAAATGTTAAGATCACAGAATTGTGGGAAGGTTAGCCTTTCAAATTGTCAGTTGACAAAGACTATGAGGATAGATGAAAGTGCTCTTAAGTGGATAAAACTTTTAAAATTATACTTTATATATATATATAATTACTGTATTTATAAATATTCAATTATAAGATTATGCATATTTTTTTTTCTCAAAAGTAACCTTTATTAGTTAAAAGATTACACAAATTTTCAGGTACACTTACCTGTTGAGGATTACAAAGTGTTTAATGTTACATGGAAAAACAATTATTGACAAGGTTTATATAAAGTACATATGCTTGATGAAAATTATGTCCATAAAAGGGTTACTATAATTTTGATTAATGTGTATCTGTACATGGATAATAAACTCTTGGCCCACAGCCGAGCCATATCAAGACTATTATAGGTACCTCTTTCTCCCAATTAACAGTTCAAATGTGCAGGGACCACATTCAGTCTACTGCCTAAAATTGGAAAGCCAACTATGGAAAAACTAACAAGTAACAAGCACAGATCTGTGCTGCCCAAAACCAACCTATCAAGGGCACAGCAGCCAACCAGAGCAAGAATGGTACTGAGACTTTGACCAGGTACCCTCCTGGCAGGTTTTCCAGGTAGCGGCAATAAATTGTCAACAGCCTGCACCAATAAACCAGGCCCCTAAAGACTGCCACCACCCCTGAGGAAGAAAATAGGAGTGCAGACTTATGCCTGCAAAATTATTGCAGCAACAACTCCATCAAAGCTACAAAATATGTTAGTGGCTTAAAGAAGATCAACCACCTTACAAATGCTCTAATTTTAAAGTTAACTAAGGAAACAAAAATAATAATGAGCTCAAATCAACATTGTCCTAATAAACAATCCATCAAGGTGGTGCAGCAGCCTCTCAGGGCAAAGTTCAATGGAGGGCAGTGACCCTTACCCGAGCTTGGAAGTGATGGCCAACCACCCCCATAAATGAACCAAGCCCCTCATGACCATCCCCACCACACATGAGGAAAAGAGGAGTGCAGACTCATGACCACCAATGCAACAGTGGATTCATTGTAATCTGTAATCAAGCCAGATTTACTTGCACATCATGAGTACACACCATTTGTCCATATCACATTGCACACTGAAGTCAATACAGCTGAAAGTCTGTAATCATTACCAACCTCCTGGCTCTGCAAATGTTCACAATATCTGTGCAACCCATCCAACTATAAAGACCTTCAGGGTTTACTATGATTCTTTTTTGTTGATACTAATTGAATTCTGCTTCTTTGGATTGAACTCTGGGTCTTGGTTAGTAGTCAAGGATTCAATTGTATAATCTGAAAGTTTGTTGTTAAACTTTGGAATAATCTCAATAATTGTTGAATTAAAAGAGGATGAATAATTTGTGGCTTCAATGTCTCTGTTTAGGTCTAAAACATCATTTGGACTAATTTTGCCTTTAAATCATTGTTTTGTAGCTCAGGAATCATTTCGTTGTAATTTTGTGTTGATTTGAATATTTTTTCATTTTTGTGGTCCCCCAATCATACCGGAAGTGAGCTAATAACTTCTGTTGTGATCATCGGAGAAATATGATTTTTGTGCAAGAAGATAGCTTAAGACCTAATCTATAATGTTTAATTCTAAAATTGAGTTCGAATTAAAATTCAAAATAATTTATCCGCTCTGGACTGATTTGCCGTATTCGGCAACTTCCGGTCTGATAGACGATATAGTAATTTTTTTCCTATGAACAATTTAGCACTGGGATTTCTTTTTTCCTTAATTTTATGATTAATTTTTGTATTTATAATGTTCCTTAGGCTGTTTTCTGTCCTCCCTGATTGGTTTTCAGTCATGGAAACTTGTTTAACATAATCTGATGCAAGGATGAAGTTCTTAAAACTATCTTTGTTAGCATTTTTACTTTTAATATTTTCAATGAGATTTGATGTCCAAAATGCTTACTCTTTTTATTCTATCAATAAGATTAAGATTTCTAGTGTCTCTATTCTTTTTAGAATAATTTGGTTTCATATAAAAGTATTTTCCAAAGATTTATGTTACTCTAATGATTCTAGGAATTACTTAAAGTAGCTTTTGCCTATTGCTAATGACAGCCGTTTACATAAAACGGAACGAAAGGTAATTTTAATTATTCTTGAATGAAAACTGTTTTAAAATTTCTTGTAAAGATGAAAACAGGTATTCACTTACATCTTAGTAAACTTTTCTTTTATGAATTCGCAACTGGACTATAACTTTGGTGAATAAAACTGGGAGCCTGTAACAGTGTGAACTGGAGTCCCAGGCTCCCTCTAGTGGATTGTTACTGTGCTTAACAAAATAAATATTATTTGTACCAAAGATAATTGTTGATAAGTGTCTATATACTTTAGTAAAATATATTTTTACTATATATTATCTATGGTATATATCAGGGCTGGCCAACAAGTCGATCGTGATCCACCAGTCTATCACAAAGCTAATTTTGGTTGATCATGAGGCCAATCTGGCAAGAGCCATCAGGTAATGAGTGAAACAAATTAAATCAAGATTTTCAAGTTTTTTTTGTTATTTTTGCTTTTGTTCTAAATGTTTTTCCAATTTTAGATAGGTGAAGTCCACTAAGTTGTATCATTATTGAAAATAATATTTTTAATCTTGACTTAATGTAGCTAATTTGAATTGATAAATATTGTTAATAATTACTCATGTTGCTTTAATTCCACCAGACATGAGTTTTTTTGGCCTGTTAATTTTTACTAGGTAGATATATAAAAATAGTATGTATTTCACACCTCTCTCCACTTAGACTACACCTATGACAACAAGTCGATCACAACACATTTTTAAAATAAAAAGTAGATCATATGAATAGTTTAATTAAGTATTTTCATAGATTGTTATTATAATAAAGAATAGAAATGAGGAGATAATATCCATGTAAATAGAAATAACTGTTAATCTTTGACGTTATCAAGAAATTATCAATTATTATTAATTGACAATCCCTGTGGTCAAACCAGTTTTTTCATTAAACTTATAATAGCTCTTTTGTTTGAGGTTTTTGGTAAAGTAAAATGTGTTCTCTTTTACTACAAACACAAATTCTTATATGGATTTAAACTCAGAAATCTACTTTTTATAGGTGTGGGAATGTGAAAGAATAAAATATTTTTTGATATTCTGGAAAGAATATTTTAAACTCCAGAAAGTTGTATATATTGAATTAAATATTTCCATGGATTGTTATTATAATAAAGAATAGAAATGAGGAGATAATATCTATTTAAACAAAAATAATCTTTAATTTTTGATGTTACCAAAAAATTATCAATAATTTACATGAATATTATCTCTCATTTCTATTCTTTAATATATATTGAACCGAATTGAAATCCGTTTCAATGGGGATATTAAAAAAAAGAAATTTATTAAGCTTTTAATTTTCATTAAACGTTTAATGTTTAAATTTTTATTATTATTTAAAAAGAATACGTGTATAGTGTATCAAAATATACACGCGTTTATATGAAAAATGGATCATTTCAACGTTTATCGATTTATTTTAAAATAGTTTACATATACCGCTTGTTTTTACTTTAAATCAATTAATTAAAAAACAAGCAACCTAGCTAATTACATTCCTGTGGCTTTTATTTTAATTATTGTAAACAATTCTAAAAGTGGAGATTTGATTTTTATGTAGTTGTTTTCATTTCAATAATCCCTGGGTAGAATTCCTAGATTAGATTGAGCGGGAGATTAATATTTGCCCTGCCTAAGGCATAGAAATTGGACAACAAGGAAAGTGTTTTGTGGGAAATGGAGCATTGTATAAATAACCCCGAAAATTTGGAGAGTTAATTAATTCATTATTCTTAACTAGACAAGCTGTTTCTCAAGTGAAAGTTTATATCAGTTCGGACATTTAAATTCTTAAAGGAAATTAGCTGTTATTAAATCCTTTTGCTTACAACAAGATGACAAATACTATACATGTTATCACCACCTGAATGGCTTGCTAACTCAACAAAAGCAGATCCCTAACTTCAAAATTTGCTCCAGTAATGCCTTAAACATCTAGAAGAAGCCAGAAACTCTTTACCTCTACCTTGCCACTGTCAAAGAACTTGAAATGAACTAGAATAATAGTGCGCATTCTACGTGAACATTGTTTTTACTGAAAGGTAACTATTTTCTTTTTTATTCTTCCCAGGGTAAATTAATTCTCATTAAATCTCCGCTCAGTCTAGTCATAAATATGTATTAATAAGCTTAAGTAATCTATTTAGCCTCATATTTAATATTTGCTGTGTTTTCTAATATTTTGTAGTGTGTCTTGGAATCTTCATTTTAAGATTCCAAGTTGCTTTCAATTTTTGTTTATTGGAGAGTGACGAATGAGTTTTATATTTTTATGCCTCGCTTTTTATGAATGCTTTAGCAGTCATGTATATTTTAAATGCTTATCTGTAATTATTTTATTATTCAATAATTAATTTTTTTAATACTGTGTTTGCGCTTTCACAAACCTCCAAAAATCTTTTGGCTGACGACTTTATTGTCTAATTTTCCGCAGGTGAGATTTCCCTTCTTCTATCTCTGAAAGCGGAAATTAGAATTGTGTTTTTCTTTGTGATTTTATGAGCTATCAGCAGGAAGGTAAAATTTATCCCTTTTAAATTACAGGTGAGCGATACTTTCGTACTGCTAAAGTATTTAAAACTTTTAATAGCCTAGTACTCATGTGCACTTTCTGATAGATTTATTTTTGTATTTATTACGTGTGCTTTAAATTTATTGGAGCATGTACTCAGAATTTGTTTGTAAGTTTATTTTCTTTAAATGCTGGGGCAGATGTAACTGTTTTTCTAATTATTTACTTGTCCCTTATTGAGACCTTTAATTATTAATTTTAAAGTAATTTTCACCAATCGTTTGGCTGGGATTCACCAGTTTTAATTGTTTTACTTCATTTCAATCTTATTTTTCAGTTGTTCTTGAGGTGGATCAATCACCGTTATTTTAAATGTAATAATAGGTGCAGTTCATATCAACATAAGGACATTCAGGGTCTGACCATTTTTGGGCCTCGAAAAGCTCGTCAGCACTGGTTTCTGTGATCTATTTCAAGGACGTATTGTTTAAATATCTGAAAGTGAAGACCAATGTTTGAGTGAATCCTCTGCTGAATGAAATTTGTTTCCTCCCTTTTTAATTTGTTTATTAGAGAATCAATAGATCTGCCAGAGCATTGCATTTAGTCTTTCTGGTACATGACTGAGCTAATCCTATTTGTTAATAGCTTTTCTTATAAGTTATTCTTTTCTGAATAAAATTTTGTTAAATATGTTTAAACTTAATTTGGCTGATGTTTGTCTTTGTGCTTTTGTCTCAATTGTCTAAACAATTTAAGATCTCTTGTTTCTCCCTGAGTCTAGTCAACGCAAACCATCATCATCATCTATTCTGATCACAGTAAACAAATTTTCCAGATATGTAGTGATCTGGTGGCGCTCTCTGTATCAGAATAGATTGATATACAAAATTAAAATCTTTCGTCTGGCACATAATATTAAGCATTAAATCACCCCACATGACTTAATGCTTAATATTTGTATATTTATTTCAGTATAGCATTATGCACTGGGATTATTTTATATATATGTAAACTCGGCAGACATAGAGATAAACAATTTAGCTATTTGGATATAAATATTACCATTCTTTGTCTTTCTTTTCAATGCAAGTTAAGCAGGATATTGACCTGTCTGATATCTTCTGTTTTTATTATTAATGAATAGTAAGAAAAAAAGGAATTACTCAACAGATTTTGCAATTTCTGTTTGGTGGAGATTTGAATATTTAACCAGCCTTGTTTTAATCTCTAGCTAAAAATAGCTTCATACTCATTTGCTAATTAATAATAAATGGCTAATTGAATTGGTAATATGTTCTCACTCAAAAAAACAAAAACAAAACAATTCCCTAACCCTGATTGGAATGTAAAAAATGTTCATATTTTATCCAGTCAGAATTCAAACTTAATTATAGGTATGATTTGGAAGATATGTTAACATTAAACCATCCTGTAGACAATATCATTTTCCAGCTAATAACTGGATTTCAACATGGATTGGTTATTTGAATTTGACTTTAAGTTGTGAGTAATGCAGATTTATGTGCTACACTGGCTGTTTAAAATCTAAGACTTAATATATTATATCATCACCAACATTATTATCAGCAATTATCAGTACACCTAGTTTAATCCATCTCTGATCTCTAGCCTCTCTTTTCCACACCACCCTTGCACATTTCTTTATTTCATCCATCCATTTCACATGTTGTCCCTTTCTGGGTCTTTTACAATCTTTTGGAATTCTGTTTAAAATTTCAAGTGTCCATCTATTATCATCTCTCCTAGCAAAATGTCTAATCCAACTCCAGTCTTTTAATTCTTTCAACGATGTCAGTAACACCTGCTTGTTCTCTTAACAATGTATTATATTTTCAATTTATTCTTGTTATTCCTAACATGCATATCTCCATACTTCTTTGAGTAGTCTGAAGTCTTTGTATTGCTCTTCTGTTAAGTATCCAAGTCTAAGATACATGAGTAAGAACTGGTAAAACACATTTATTAAAAAGATTTCTTTTTCAGCATATAGACATATCTTCTTTTAATATTATATTATTTCTACCAAAAGCACTCCAGACAATTTTAATTCTACGATTAATTCCATCCATTATGTTTCCAGGGTGTAGTAGTTGCATATAAAGTCCAGCTTTTTAATCACCTTTTTAAAATTATTCCTGGTGGCAAAATCATTAAGCTTTTGCGCTAAGATTCATAAAAGATTTTTAATTACAATTAATTAGGTCAATAATCTTAAATCTTAACGAAAGGGGAAAATATTAAATTTACAGGAATAATCTGGTTTAATATCCATTATTAATATAAATTTAGCTATGCAGGTATAACTTCAGAAACCAGAGCCAAAATTGACTTATATTTTTACACATAAGTATATTTTTTACACAGAATTTCAAAACTTAAAAAAAAAGTAAAAAGTTTTTGTTAGTAAATTATTTTAATTAAGATGTATTCTTGTTTAAGTAATTAATGTTATTGTTTATTCATTCATATATTAAATGGTTAAAGTAATTATTTTTATTTGTGTTGTCTTTTCCTTTTTTCCTCCCTTTTTAAAAACTTACATAACTTCTTTTTTTTTTTTAATATTCTTCATTTTTATATATATCTCTGAGGCTGGTGGAGATTGACCCCTACCAAAACAGGTTTACATCTGAATTGAAATGGGGAAGAGGGGTAGGGAGTCGGTAAAACCAGTATTAAAGCTTTTTTAAAACTAGGTCAGAAGACTTTTGGAAAAGTGGGTCAGTCTCTTTCACTTTCATCTTTCTAAAAAGCTTTAGCTACTTTATGACCTGAAATGGAAAGTTGATCTACCTCATTTATTACGAATATTTTATAAACCTAATATTAATTTTTTCTCCATTAAAACTGACCTCATTTCAATTACTACTTGCATTTATAATTTCTATTCTTCATTATATCTTTTGTTGTTGGTGTTGTTGTTATTTAAAAAAAAAAAAACTATTTTGAAACTGTTGAATAACTTTAAGGGAAGAAAAAAAATAGTTTAGTATTCTACTATCCTACATTCCTGTTTTTTTCTTTCTTCGAATTGCCTGCGGTTAAATATTGAGGTGAACGGCCAGCGAGAATAGCCCAATTTTTTTTAAACGAGATTTGTTTGTTTGTTTTTTTATCTTAGGAATGAAATCGCATTAATTATTACCAAAATAATGGAGAAATATGTAAAATATTGATTTTTTTTTTTTTTTACTTTAAAATTAAAAATGACTTTAAATGGATATTTACTATTTCAAGGTTAAATTGGCGAAATTCCGTATACAATAACTATTATTGTGAGGAACCACTTATAAACTGTAGTCACTGTAATCCTGAAAAAAAAAAGAGTTAAAAAAGAAAGAGTTGAAGAATTTCATACCATCAATGCTAACCAATTCGTAAAGCATAAATATGGTCATATATAATATCGTAGACTAGTTTTTTAGACTGTTTATAATGCTGACTTTTAATCTTTCTACAGCAAATTATTCTTTTTAAAACTTTCAAGACCGCGTCTGATTGTACGTAATATCTTCAGTCATATTCTCTCATTGAAACAAGTGTTATTACTGCGACTTTAAAAGATAATTATTTTACTCTCATGTGGGCTCGTCTCTTTCACTTAAAAAAAAACTTGCTCAAGTTTACCATCAAGCTATTTTTTAAGAAAGTATTACACTCAATAAAATTAATGTGCAAAAAAAAAAAAGACGAAACAGACTTTTGACCCACTGATCAGTTTATATTATTCCAATAGACGATAAAAAAAAACTCCCAGATTTTTCCCGAGATTGACCAAATGCAGGCTGCAGATTATAAGATGGCTTTTAAATTCACTTCCTACAATTATATAGTAACATAATTTACATACTAATCTCAGAGTGCCCATGTTTTAATTTCATGTTAATAAAAATATATAGACGCTTTAAATGCTTATAACATAAATAGCAATAAAAGTAGCTCTTTTTTTTTAATCTTCAAATTGTTCTCCAATAGCAGAAAAACATTTTTATAGCACTGAGATCAGCCTACATCTTGAATAATGCTGTTTAATACAGTAGTTGGATGACACCCAAGAGTTCCCTAATCATTCATTTTTCAGTTGAGTCAAAAAGCAAACAAAAACAGCTAACTTTGGTTAATTAAAAAAAAAAAATTCTTATGCACAATCTGCATCTTGGTTTCGAATATCACATGACCAAAATGAGTTTTTTTTTTTTAAACTCATCCCAGACCCAATTCAGGAATCTGTAGTTTGAATCTACCATTCTGTCACCACATTAATCCACAAGACACTGGATTTTAAAAAATCACTCAACATGTGGAATGATTGGAACTTAAAAAAAATTTCAAGTTTGTTCAACTTGTTAGGTAGATTTGACATCAATATTCCACATGTCTCCCTTATAATTATATATATATGTTTAACTATATTGTTTTAATATATATATATACAAGGAATCCCTTTATTTGACTCTTTCTTAAAAGAATCGCCACTAATTAATTGAAAAAAATATGAAACTATTTATCAAAATACATAAATTTATACCTGGAAAACATTTTTGCAAGTTAACTAAAATATTTTTTTATTAAATAACTTTTAACCTGTTAAACAATTAAGATTTTAAAACTTAATAGTTATTCATAGAGTGATCTAAAAGTAAGCAAATATTTTAATTTGAAATTTCAAATTATTGATATTATAATAAAAGATAAAAAAAAGTGTATATGTAAGTGTATAGTATATAATTGCAACACCAAAAAACCTGCAGTCTCAAGGAATAAGTAATTTATTTTATATTCTAAATGCCTAGCGTGTTTTCAGCACTTTTTTGCCATAATCATTGTTAACATAAACAGAAATATAGACTGTAATTGGAAATATATATATATACACACAATATAGAGAACATTTGCCATACTAAAGTAAATATTAAAGGACAAACTCTGTTGCAGTGTTTTTATATTATATATATATATGGAAATATCCCAGTGCATATCGGTAGCTGAAAATTCAAATTCAAAATGTTTAAATTGCCTTCCTAAACATTATGCTTTTTCACCAATGCCCTCTGTGAATAAATATAAAGTCAGAACTTCAAATAGCTTGACCAAAAGCAGTGAGCATTGCTATAAAATCATAACATTTGGGAGGGTGATTTGAACATTATATATATATATATATATATATATATATATATATATATATATATATATATATATATATATAAAGTGGTAGCACAAACATTACTTATCACATGTAGCTGAATTAATTATTGAATTTTAAGCTGTTACATAATAAATGAGCATAATTTTTATTAAAAAATATCTCATTATATATTATCATCATTTTTCATTATTATTAATTCACTGCAGGATGAAGGTCTCTCCAAGTTCAATTCATCTTCCCAGTCTCTAGCTTCTCTTCTCCACCTCATCCCAACACAATTCCTTATTTTCATCCATTAATCTCACATATAGTTTCTTTCTATATCTTTCAATCTCTTGGAATCTAATTTAAGATTTCAATTAACCATCTATTATCATTTTTCCTAGCAATATGTCCAGCCCAAATCCACTTCAGTCTCTTAATTCTTGATGTCAGTAATACATGTTTGTTCTCTCACCCATGTATTTCATTTTTGGTCTCTTCTTATTACTCCTGATATACATCTCTTCATACTTCATTGAGTGATCTGAAGTCTTTGTATTGCCCTTCTGTTATGTGTCCAAGTCTCAGATCTGTAAGAAAGAACTGGTAACACACAAATGTTTAAAATGTTCCATTTCAAACACATAGTTATATTTTCTTTTAATATTAAGTTATTTCTATCAAAAGCCCTACAACCAGTTTAATTCTATGATTGATTTTATCCATTATGTTTCCATCTGTAGCAATAATCTGACCAAGATGTTTATAGTTGATAACTTCTTTTAAGTCATCATTATCAATCTTTATTTTCTTATTTTAAGAAATTCCATTGAACATTACTTTAGTCTTTTTAACATTTAAGTTTAGTTCTTTTTTACTTTCATATGATACCTCTTGCAACATTTACTGAAGCTCTAAAGCATTATTTGCAAAAACATCTACACCATCTACAAAATCTAAATGACTCAAATAATCTCCAGTTATTTTCACTCCTTTAACTTCCCATTTTAATCCACAAAATACTTCTTGCATCACTGCTATAAAAAGTTTTGGAGATATGGGGTCACCCTGTCCTACACCCATCTCAATGTTAATCTTTCTAGTATCATTATGTCATCTAATTATTGCTGTTGCATTTTTACAAATATTCTTCTGAATATGACAATATCTTGTGTCTATATATTGATGAGTCAATGCTTTAATTACTAAAGAAATGATTATAGAATTAAATGCCTCTTTATAATCTACAAATCCATAACATAATGACAACTTATATTCATTGGTTCTTTCCATATTTTCTTTCAATTGTTGGATATAATCTACTGTACTAAAACCACTTTTAAATCCAGTTTGTTCTTTTGGTTGATTAAAATCCAAAGTTTGCCGATGAGTTGTAATTATTTTGGTAAAATTTTTTGTATAGAACTGATAATAGACTGATAGGTCTGTAATTTCAAATATCTTCTTTATCACCATTTTAAATATTAATATTAACAGTGCATTCTTCAAATCATCTGGTACTTTTTATCATTTAAACATTTGGTATATAAATTTTCCAAAAACTGTTATATTTCTTCACCTGCTTCTTTTAAGATATCAATTATAATTTCATCATTACCTAGAGCTTTTCCCTTTTTCATAAATTTAATTATATGTCTCATTTCTTCATTTAAAATACTGGGCAATTTAAAAGATATATTAGTTATAGTAGATAGTTTTTCTTGGTCCTTATTGGTATATAATTATTAATAAAACTCTTTTACACATTTCATGATGTCTCTCACTTTTTAATAATATATCCATCTTTTTTTCTTATTGCAGAAATAGGTTTCATATCAATACCAAGATATTGTTTTACACTCTTGAGACTTTTATTCTCTTCTATTGCTTTCTTTGCTAATTCACAATTATACTTTTTTATATTATTATCAACTTTTTTTGCATCATTTTATGAAATTCAAGATATTCAATACCTTCTTAATGCATCATTTTTATATATTTTCATATTCCTTCTTTTCTTCATATATTGTCTTGCTTCAGTGAAATTTTACTGTTCAATTGACACTTTTTTGTACCAGCTATTTTTGTTGCAGTTTTTAGAATGCATCAGTTTATCTTCCTATTGATTTCAGTCAAATCTGAATCATGTTCAAAATCTGTTAATATTTAAAAACAATTTGCAAGTTCTAATTTAAATTCACTGGAATGTTCTGAAGGTTAAGAATATCAACTGTGAATATTGTTTCTTTTGAATAATTTTTGTCTCTCTAGTTTTACATTAATATGTATCATCTTATTAATTGATTATCACTTTTTGTGTTGAATTTATTAAAAACATTATAATCTTCAAATAATCCAATTCTACTGTACTTTTATTTGGATGCTTCCATATCCATTTCTGCTTAACATTTTTCTCAGAAAAATAATTCATAATATAAAGTTTTTCTTTTTCTGAAAACTCCATAAGTCTATGTTCCCTCTCATTTCTATTACCATAATCAAACTTACCTACAGCACTTTCATCTTTCAATTGTTTGCCAATTCTAGAATTAAAGTCTTCCATGAGAAATTTTAAAATGTTGTTTTGTCCGATCAAAAGTCTTTTGTACATCCATATAAAAATCCTCTATTTTGTCATCACAATGAGGATTTGTTGGGGGTATAAACCTGAATTGTCTGTATTTGATATCTGCTATTAAGTTGAATAACTAATCTTCCCATTATATCTGATACATATCTGCTATTAAGTTCAATAATTAATTTTGCCACTATATCTGATACACCATCAATCTCTTTAATGTTGTGCTTCCATTTTTATTTATAATGAATTCTACTCCACTTATATTTCCAATGTTTGTGCCTTTGTACTTCAGCACTTGCTCATTTTTTAAATCAATTGTTTCTTCACATTTTCTTTTAACTTAACAAAGTCCATTAATGTTCTGTCTAATATGAGACAGTTCAATTTTTAAAATTCTTGCTATGATCCTTCATTTGAAAGTGACCTACAATTGTAAATGCCTAAATAAAGTATCATTATCAAATCTCAGGCTGGTTCCTCAACCAAGAGGTTTTTAGCACTCTTAGCATTCAACTGCCAACTGCTGCCTTGGCTGGTGACTTTACAGCTTCCTGGCCATAAAAGCAATGATTTATTTTTGTCTGTTGTGATTGTAAATATCTATTTAAAAAATGTTCTCATTCATACATACAGAGCTTCAGGCAACTGAGAAAAAAGATCATGGTCTTTCTTGATCTTAAACTCAGAGATAAAAAGCCAATAAACTTACCTTGCTGGTTAATATAAGTTGGTGAGCAGCCCATCCATATTCATATATTATATGAATAATCACATAGTAATAAAAGCTACTACAACAAGAATATATAAAGTGGACAATAAAAATTTGCCATGCTCAGTTCCTTTAAGGCCTCCAAGAGGAATCAAAGGGTCTCCTTTTAGTTAATAGCAAATTGTATATACAAAGAATAATAAAAGCTGTGATCTATAAGTGATCTATAATTCATAAAAATATTAAAGGGGGAATGCTCAAGAATGGGTGTTTTATTGCTTAATTTGGAGGGACGAGGAAAAGAAAGTTGAATAAGATTATTTTATTGATCTCAGATATGTGCTATAAAGATTAAGAAATATAATGTACTAAAACTTCAATATTGTCTAAAGTTCATAATTGTCATGTATTAATAAATTGTAAATGTGAAGCTGGAAAATTAATGTTAGAAATATAGAATATGTTTCAATATACAGTAAAATCTAATTCCTCATAAAAATTAATGACTTTTTTGGAAAGTTTATAATGATTTCTTATATAAAAATAATTCAGTAAAAATGAAAAATTTATAACGTTTAAAAAGAAGTGGTTCTGATGTTAAAAAAACTTTTTTTATTTTATTTTATTAATCCAATAATTTGAAATAAACAATAAAATTTGTTTACTATCCTGCACTTAGTTAACTACTACATATATACTTAGTTAATTAAGAAATATGCATTTAGTTAAATAAAAAAAACAATGTGGAACTATGAAACAATGGTTTTTATATTTAGTTTTGCTTCCATTACAAATTGATAAAACGTTTAAGTTAGGTTTCAAATAATGGAAGGGAATAAACATTCCAACATTTACAATTGCATACTAAATTTACACACACTGTTTTAATACATTGTACAGGCTTAAACCTGCATTTATATATGTAATATATGTGGGTTCGAACTCAGACTTTCACACGACCCACCACTCTCAGTGCCATCTCATATTGCTGCCTACCCCTCACATATGTATATATAAATGGATTATTCTCTTGTACATGAGGGGTCAGAATGACTAATATGGCAAAATGGGTAGGATGACAACCTTGGCACTATCAAGGGCTTTGAATGTTCCATCATCAGATTTTCAATGAAATGGAAGGCTGAAGAGTTGTGAGTTGGAATAGTTTGAAGCCTGTCCATTAAAGTATAAATATTGGCTATCTTAATATAAAGCTGAGTACTGATTATATATATGTGTGAGGATAGTAATCTAGACCAACTGATGATTGCTGGTTTAGCATGAAATACGTGTATTGGTGATTATTTATCTTTTCAACAGGTATGTGATCAGGTGGGTCAGCAATATGAGATGGCACTGAGAGTGGTGGGTCATGTGAAAGTCTGAGTTCGAACCACACACTGTTTGAATAAATATGTTAATTAAACTGAGAGAGTGCAAACCTCTCAAGTGCTTAGCCAATCAGATCACAAATACTGAGACAGAGAATTTAACAAGAAAAGAGTGGTTCCACTCTCTTCTTTACTTGTCTTTGCAATCTGATTGGCTAAGCGCTTGAGAGGTTTGCACTATCTCAGTTTAATTTCAATACCGTCTGTGCTTTGTAAAAATAAATATTATTTAAATATGTTAAGTGGCAAGAGAAGTTCTAACTGCAGTTTAATAGAGTTATCATCAAGCAAGAAGATTCTGGTAATCCATGAAGAGGCTGAAGTTGTACTGCACCGTATTGCACCAATAATAACCAGTTCTCTGCAAAACCTTCCAAAATGTTGTCTCCATATGTTAACCATGCTTACCATTATTATTATATGACCAACCAAATGTAAAAACCTATTTGCCAAATCTTAATATGTAATGGTAAAAGTGTGATAAACTGCAACTGTTGAAAAGAAAACTAACCTTGCAATAAGAAGAACAATTTTCAATGTAAGGACTGCTCATTGGAAATAAGTTCTACAAAGAATTTAAACAGTATATGGTGTTACTACAAAAAATTCAAGAAAATCTACAAAATTAAAAAAAATTGTATGAAAAATTCTGAAGTTGCACTAGAATTCAACCTGCATGAGAACATTTATATTTATTTGTTTAATCCGTTTATAATTTTTATTATTATTAATTTTAATTATATTTGTTTAAAAGTGCTTTTTATTTATTTATTCTATTCCATATTTCATTGTTTAATATTCAATGTTTTATTCATATTTGAAATATAACATTTTATTTCACTTCTTCTTATATGTGAGATTAGGAGCTACCATTCAATTTTAGGAAAGAAAAGAAAATTTGTTTTGTGCTCATACATAATTTTATTATTTGTTTATATAGACTTAAAAGTTATATGTCAGTATAGTCTGTCCTTTTTACTTTTTACAAAATTTAAAAGATTTCATGTATATTTTGGAATGAAATATATTATAGCAGAAATAAGAATACAATGAAAATATGTTACTTTAAAAATTATTATTTTAAAATTGATATTAATATTAATATATGCCAACAACATTGTTAATTATTTGATTTGTTAAATACTCATACTGTTTTTGAGCTGTATTCAAAAGATTATTTCATTAAATTATTTGTTTGTTAATGTTTAAAGCTTTCATATATGTTCATTCTCAATTCTTGAGTTATACAATGTTATGCAACATATGTGATAATCAGATATTACTTTTGAGTTTAAATATGGTAATTTGTTACCATTGTATGTAAAGCTAGAATTATGAGAACTAATCATCATCTATAATTAACTTTATAAGTCGTGCTCATGGAGTTTTATCAATAGAAAATACAAATCATCACCACTGCATTACCTGAAGGTTGACCACTAAAGAGATACTTTAGTGTTTTAGTTTTCTGGGATATATAATTAAGATGGTGATTTATTTGGTATTTAGATAAGATTCACATAGCTGCTTTAGCATAGTATTTCATTAAATTGCTTAGGAAGAAAGCAAACATATTTATTTTATTTAGTTTTGCACATCTATCTCACCTTCATTCCATTATAAAATATATATGTAGAAAATTTATTACTGATGATGCCAGGAAAAAAAAGGATAAGGAGAAATCATGAAAAATCTAGTCAAAAAAGAAAAGAAACCTTATTTCTTTCACATAAGAATGATAAAACCCCACTACAATGTGAGTAATCTCTAAGCCCATGACTGGTAGAGCTAGGAAATGTTTCTCCATTTTAAATTTAATAAAACCAGTAGACATTGGTAAACTTAAATTTACATTCAACTAAATTAAACTAAAAATAGCACTAGAATCAGGTGCATATTTTCAAAACTTTTAAAATAATTTCACATTAGAATAGTGCATGATTGGAAAATCGATTCATCAACATTATTTATGCAGAAACATGATTGAGAAGATTTAGGCCAGCAAAAAGCAACTGTGAATAAATTCGACTCTGTTGACTGTGAAATAAGCTTTTAAAATAAAGTAAAGAAAGGCTAATCGTGTACTTGTGATTATTCCCAACTCTATTTGGACATCAAGATTTAATTCTATTTCAAAAAATGATTTCCTAAAGTCTCTAAAATTTTTAAATGCTGAAAAACAATTAATTTATAAGGCAAGATGTTTTTTTAAACATTCAAATAATTTAAATGATAATTGAATCAAATATAAATTTTAACAAGAAAGATCATCCATGTTGCTTGATTTTCTTATTTATTTTGTTTAATGTAATTAGTGACATTTCAGATATGTAGAAAAATCTTTACAATTTTTTTTTTCTAGAAATAAAGTTTCTTAATATGGATAAGAAAAGTTTAAATATTTTCAAAGATTAGAACTTTATTTTTAATCCCACAGCACATTTAACTTTCCATTTAACCATACAGAAAACATAAACTGGATGTAATTTTCTACAGCATTAAAGTTAAAGGCATCCTATTCCATGTTAATTTTGAGTAATCTTAGACCACACAATCTAATTTTTTATATTTATTTAGCAAATATCACCAGTATATTCTTTCAAATTCAAATATTTAAATAGTTTTCTAACATTTCTTTATGCTTTTGCTTAGTTTTATATTTAATATATATAATAATTTAATCAGTTTCTAGTCCTTTTCATTCTTTATAGATTTAAATGTATGTCTCATCTTTATATTTAGATGACTTGGATTTTCAATAGATGTTAACATAATTTTAGAGGTTACCATGTTTTATATATTTCTTCATATTAAGATATTTTATATTCCTGAGATTTTTGTTCTTATCTATAGTTTTTCTTTCCACTTTTATAGTTATGTTTTGTTATTTCATCCTTTACTCCTTTGTGAATCAAAAAATAGATCATTTAAAAATATTTTCATATTTTTTTTCTTTATACAATGTTTGGTCTCAATTGAAAATTTACTGATGTTGTTTTTTGTACTAGATATTTTATAGTAGTTCTTAGTAGGGTATTAATCATTTTTATTAATCCTATTGAAGTGTAAACAAAATTCAAAATTTAAAATGATTTGTAAGTTTTAATTTAAATTCACTGAAATATTTCTGAAAGCTGGAGATATTTATTGCTAATTTTGGCTTTCTGAATAGATTTTCTCTCTTCATTCTTATATTAAAAAAGTACCTTACAATTCACTAATCTATAATCATCTCTTCTAACAAACTTTTTAAGCACACACAATCTTGAATTACATATTTTCCATTAGTACTTTCATTTAATGTTTCTACATCCATTTCTGCATTATATTTCTTTTTTAAAAAATATTAGTTAAATTTTTTTTTTAAAAAATCCATAAATTTAAGTCTTCTTTTATTTCTATCCCATAACAATTCGTCTTTCAGTCCATATATCTATTCTAGGATTAAATTCTTGCATAATAATTTTAAAGTGTTCTTTTCTGTATATAATATTTCACCACAATAAAATTTTGGTACTTTCCATTATATTGATTAACTAATTATCTAATCTGTCTGATATAGTATTAATCTCTACATTGTTGGTCATTCATCTTTTATTTAAATAAATTTTATAAAACTTGCTTTTAATATTTGGATCTTTGTAATGAATTATGTCTTCAATTTTTTACAACAATTTTCTCTTTAACTTATTTTTAAATTCATAAAATTTTGCAATGTTCCATTTAATATTAGTCAGTTCTTTCTTCACTTTATGCAACCCTCTTTACTTGAAAGTGATCCACAATTGTAGTGAGTTGAGTAAAAATCACCATCAAATGGCAGTCTAAGTTTTATATCCAAGAAATATTTAATATCTGTTGTCTTCAATTGCCAAATACTGTCCTGAATGATACTTTTATACCCTTCAAAATATGAACACCACTTTTTTCTCTCTATCATGATTGAAATATATATAAAACCAGCAACAACACACACATACTGTCAAAAAAAACTGATTTTTCAGTTAAAAATTATTGGGCATTGCAAATACAAGATATGGTCTTTTCATAATTTTGAACTCAAGGTATAAGCCATTAAACTCCTTAGGTTAGCTAATGCATGTTTATAAGCAGTCCATCCATATTGGTTTAGCAGGTAAATAATTACATGGTAATAACTCCAGTGTTAAACATACATTGAGCGGAAATCAGGAATTTGCCTTTTTTGGTTCTCGGATAGCAAATTTTTGTAGCATTATATAGTAACATAATTATTACAGCAACTCATAATCTATATTCACATTATATTATAACAGATTGCCAATAAAGTAGATTATTAACCCATTTTACAAGCATAGTTGTCATTTTCCAATTCACTTTCAGGTCCCAATATATCAGTATTTTGCATTTACATTTATTTTAAATTAGAAATGTTGAAAATGTTTTTAAAAAATATTTCTTTTTATTTTATGAAAGATATATAATTACAGTACAAAAATATAAAAATATCATATACAACTTATTAAAAAATCTAAGAGTGAAGAGAGTGATTTTTACTAATAATTCTGAGTCTTAAGAGGTAATCTGTTCAGAATTCAAATTCTTCTTTCTTATCAAAATAGGCCCTAGCAAAAATTTCCTCCATATATGAAATTTTATTTTTACAATTAAATTTTTTTTCTACAACATATATGGAAAATTTTTACATTATTTATTATAAATATAAGCTTTCAAATGATAAATATTCCAAAAGTTAATATTTAAACTTTGCAAAATAAAAAAATAAAATACTAAATGGAGTTCATAACTATAACAATGGTGCTTGACATTATTGGATGTATTTTACCAGATATTTGAATTCCTTTTTTTTAAATTTAAAATAAATCTAGAATTAGTTATCATTAAAGAAAGAAAATATATGTTTAAAATGAACATTAAATTTATTGTCATTGAAATTTTAACAAAAATTTCTTTACCAATATTGACAAAAAATGTTTCCATTGATCCAGTAAAAGCTGCTTTTGTTTTGTCATAACAAACTTTTTGAGATGTATCATATTAAAAATGTTTTCAGATAAAATCAAATTGTAGTCAGATAGGTTTTTGGTTTAAAATAAGAATTTTACAAATATTTGCATAAACAATCTTTAATATGTAACAAATTATTGAAAATTACATCTTTCAAAGACAAAATAAAAATAAAATTTTTATCTGAGACAAAACACTTCAGTCAGAAATTGTCATTTCTATTAAGATCAAAAGGGGATCAATCTATGCTATGCAAATTATATATTGAAATTTTTTAAATGTTTATCTAGTGCTGACATCTTCAGATTTTTTTCAACTAATAATTTTAAAATGATTTCTGCAGTAAAGTAAAACTATGCATGATAATATAAGTTATAGATAGACTCATAATGAAGAAGCTATATTGCAATCATAGCACCAAATCTGATTTTTAACAATTTCTATAATACTAATCAAATATCAGTTTGAAGTTAATGTAGTTTAATGTATATGATGTCTAAACATAAGTAAACTAACATCTCCTTAAGCCATGGATAAATAACACTTATGTATCAGCACACAATAAAAAGTAGGATAAAACCATTTATTTTTTAAGCTTTTGTTGGCCCACATTGCAGATAATGAAAATTATATACTAGCCACATTTAAATACAGCATTAACTATTGTGAAATTGCAATTGCAGAAATAGAGAGTAGAGACTGAATTTCATTTTTAAAATAATCTTTATTACAGTAATCAAATATCATTTTATAAATATAAATATCAGCATGCATGGCTTGATAAAATAAAATTCACATGTGAATAAATTAATTACATATACTCCATGGATAAGTAACACTCATACATCAGAAAATGATAAAGAATAATGTAAATTCATCTATTTTCAATTTTTAATCTTTATAAACTTTCATTTTGTAATATTACTGAAAATTTAAGAAATTATATATTAGCCCAATTTAATTGCAACATTAACTATTTTGAAATTACAATTTTGCAAATAGAGAATAGAGAATGAATCTCATTTTTAACAACTTTTATAATAGCAGTCAAAAATCAGTAAATGTAAATATCAGATACAGTGCTTTTGATTTATAGCTTGGAAAAGAGTGATTTACTTCCTTTGTTTACATATATATTGAGCTCTGTTTAATTTAAAGTTTACTCATAGAATTAATGTATATAAGATTTAAACAGAAATCAATCATTAACCTCATTGCCATAGTCAAGCATTGGTGGTCTACCAAGAATGGAGTGGATTCATTTATTTTTCAGTTTTTCTTACATTGCTAACCATGTAAAAAACGAAATCTTATATAAGATTAAAAGCTGAAAGAATAGCTTAAATTCACTTTATCATTTATTGATGTATGCATATTATTTATTCGTTGCTTAAAGGAAAGATAATGTTTTAAATGAGATTTTAAAATGGAGGCTTGGTTTAAATGATACCATGACAGTTTTTCCCTTCATTTTTTAATTATTTTTTTTTAAATTAAAATGTTTTATATATTGATGTTTTACAATAAAAAGTATGTACCTTGTCAAGCGTTGGTGGCCAAGTGGTTAGCATAGCTGCCTTCCAAACAGTTGGCCTGGGGATTCCTCATCAATGCAATTGACACATGAAAAAAAAATGTACCTTACAAGTGAAAATAGGAATCTTTACTTGCCGAAGTTAAGTTAGTGAGACCTACAGATTTTTCATTTGATAAAAAATGGAATGTTTATTTTGAAGTAAAAAGGTGATTTCATAGATAATGGCAGAACGATTAATTATTGAAGTTAATAAAATTATAAAGCAATTGGTTAATCATTTGCTAGGTAAGTTACACGAGATTAAAATAACAATGTGAAAGACTAAATTCCAATTGACCAAGCTGGGATTATTGTTTGTTTTTATTTTTTCAGTTTAGGAAAATTTAATTTTAAAGCCCATCACTCTAATATTTTTACATGGATTTTGAAATTAATTATGGAACCAAAATAAAATAAATAATATTTATATATGTTTTTATATGCATTGGCTGCAGAAAGGAATTTGCTATTAACTGAAAGGAGACCCTTTGATTCCTCTTGAGGCCTTAAAGGAACTGAGCAGGGCAAATTCCTAATGTCCACTCTATATGTTCTTGTCATTGCAGCTGTTATTACTATGTGATTATTCATATAGTATACGGATATGGATGGGCTGCTCACCAACATGCATTAGCCAGTGTGGTGAGTTTATTGGCTTTTTACCTCTGAGTTTAAGATCAAGAAACACCATGGTCTTTCTTCTCAGTTGCCTGATAAGGCAGAATGAATATTTGTGTAAATGATAAATATTTTTCCAATACATATATACAACTATGACAGACAAAAGTAAATCATGGCCCTTATTCCCAGGAGGCTGTAAAGTCACCAACCAAGGCAGCGGTTGGTGGCCAAAGGCGGAGCTAAGAATCCCCTGATTATGGACCCAGGCTGCCATTTGATGACGACTTTTTATTTAGGTACTTACAACTGCAGATCACTTTCAAGTGAAGGAAGATTGCAAGAATTAGAAGAACTGTCTTATATTTCATGGGACATTATTGGATTTTGTGAAGTTAGAAGAAAAGGTGAAGAGATAATTGATTTAAAAAGTGGACATGTACTCTATTATAAAGGCACACATATTGGAAATACAAGTGGAGTAGGATTCATTATAAATAAAAAGTGGAAGAACAACATTGTGTAGATTGATGGTATATCGGACAGAGTGGCAAGATTAGTTATACAACTTAATAGCAGATATCAAATGCAGATAATTCAGGTTTATGCCCCAACAAGTTCTCATAGTGATGAAGTAGTAGAAGATTTTTATATAAATATGTACAAAAGGCTTTTGATCAGAGTAAACGATATTTGAAAATTATTATGGGAGGCTTTAATGCTAGAATTGGTAAACAAATAAAAGATAAAAATGCTATAGGTAATTTTGGTTATGGTAATAGAAATGAGAGAGGACATAGACTTGTGGAGTTTGCAGAAAAAGAAAAACTTTATATTATGAATTCTTTTTTTGAGAAAAATGTTAAAAGAAAATGGACATGGAAGCATCCAAATGAAGGTACAGCAGAACTGGATTATATTTTGACTAACAGAAAATACATATTTCAAGATTGTAATGTTCTTAATAAATTTTTTAACATAGGAAGTGATCATCATTTAGTAAGGTGTAAGATACGTGTTAATGCAAAACTAAAAAGACAAAAATTATTAAGAAAAACAATATTTACAGTTGATATTCCTATTCTTCAGAAACATTCTAATGAATTTAAATTAGAACTTACAAATCGGTTTCATGTATTAGTTTATTTTGAACATGATTCAGATTTGAATGAAATTAATATGAAAATAACTGATACACTTTTAAAAACTGCAACAAAGATAGCTGGTAGAAAAAAGCAGCAATTGACCAATAAAATTTCTATTGAGACTAGAGAATTTTGAAAGAAAAGAAGGAATATGAAGATATACAAAACAATGCATTAAAAAGGATTGAATATCTTGAATTTTGTAAAATGGTGCAGAAAAGAGTTGAAAATGATATAAGAAAGTATAACTGTGAAATAGCAAGGAAAGCTGTAGAAGAAAATAAAAGTCTCAAGAATGCAAAACAACATTTTGGTATTGGTAAGAAATTTATATCTGCAATAAGAAAAAAAGATGAAATTATTACTAAAAAGAGAGATGACATCATGAAATGGGTAGAAGACTTTTATCAAGAATTATATAGTAATAAAGAACAAATACTACCTATATCTATTACATCTTCCAAATTGCCCAGAATTGTAAATGAAGAAGTGAGACATGCAATTAAATGTATGAAGAAAGGAAAGGCTCCAGGTAAGGATGGAATTATAATTGATATATTAAAAGAAGCAGTTGAAGAAATAGAATTTTTCTAGCAAAGTTATATACCAAATGTCTAAATGATAAAGATGTACCAGATGATTAGAAGAGTGCAGTAATAATATTAATATTTAAAAAAAGTGATAAAGAAGATATTAGAAATTACAGACCTATCAGCCTTTTATCAGTTTTATACAAAGTTTTTACCAAGATAATTACAACTCGTTGGATTTCCACCAACCAAGAGAACAAGCTGGATTTAAAAGTGGTTTTAGTCCAGTAGATCATATCCAGGTACTGAGAGAAGTTATAGAAAGGACAAATGAATATTAATTACCATTATGTTTTGGATTTGTAGATTATGAAAAGGCATTTGATTTTATAAACATTTCTTCAGTGATTAAAGCATTGGATCATCAAGGTATAGATCCAGGATATTGTCATATTTTAAAGAATATTTATAAAAATGCAACAGCAACAATTATATTACATAACGATACTGGGAAAGTCAACATTGGGAAGGGTGTAAGACAAGGTGACTCCATATCTCCAAAACGTTTTACAGCAGTCCTGCAAGAAGTATTTTGTGGATTAAAATGGGAAACTAATGGAGATTATTTAAGAAATTTAGATTTTGCAGATCATGTAGTTGTTTTTGCAAATAATGCTTCAGAGTTGCAGGAGTTATCAGATAAAAGTAGGAAAGTAGGACTAAAGATAAATATTAAAAAGACTAAAGTAATGTTTAATCGATTTGCTCAAAATGTGAAAATAATGATTGATTATGATGAATTAGAAGAAGTGTAAAGTCACAAATACTTTGGTCAGATTATTAATACAGAATGAAAACATAATGGAGGAAATTAATCATAGAATTAAACTTGGTTGGAGTGCTTTTGGTAGAAATAACTTGATACTAAAAGGAAATATGCCTATGTGTTTGAAAAGGAAGGTTTTTAACAAATGTGTTTTACCAGTTCTTACTTATGGATCTGAGACTTGGACACTTAATAGAAGAGCAATACAGAGACTTCAGACCACTCAGAGAAGTATGGAGAGATGCATGTTGGGAATAACAAGAAGAACGCAATGTATAGGTAAGAGAACAAACAGATGTTACTGACCTCATTGAAAAAATTAAAAGATTGAAGTGGAGTTGGGCTGGACATATTACTAAAAGAGATGATAGTAGATGGACAAAAGATCCAGAGAGAGACCACATGTGAGATGGATGGATGAAATAAGAAAGTGTGTAGAGGTGATATGGAGAAGAGAAGTTAAAGATCGGAGAAGATGGATTAAACTTGGAGAGACCATCCTGTAGTGGATTGATAATGGTTGATGATGATGATATATGCGTTATTATAAAGATGCATGTTTAAACATCATTATGGGTTTGTGCGTTTATCTATATAATATAAATATAGTAAATAAAAATTTAACAAGAATATTACTAATAAGTTGGAAAAAAACACACTTTAGCAATTTTTAATTTTACTTTTTTTTAAATTTTCATTTGTTTCGAATTAATAAAGTTTTTAAAATTTGAAAGAATGCTAAATTTTTTTTTTTTTAATTTTATCTTTTGTATCCAGTTAAAACAAGTTTTGTTGTGGTAAATATAATAGTAAGATATCTTTTTACCATTCCCCACCTGCTATTCAAACCTGGGCTAGTTGATTTCGTAAGAAGTTTGAGCGTCAGAAGATCCAGAACTGGAATCTAACCGAGGACCGCAGATCCAGAGTTTGTTACTCTGCTACTGCATTAAACCACGTGGGGCAAGTACCTAACGTTCATTTGTAAATAATATTAAGTCAATCTTAGCTAAAATAAAAAATAAAAATAACTTGCTTAATCTATCACCATTCAATAATTGGTAAACTTAAATGACACGTTTTCTGTTTTTCTAAGGAGGTGGGTGATAGTGTTGATTAGGCCTTAGCCATGCAATGTTTATTTAAAGATTGTTTTGTCATTTATATATGCTAAATAAATATGCCGGATTTGAACACAGACTTTCAAGCACCCTTCAACTATCCACGCTATCCTTTATCACTGATACACATAACCACACCCACGCAGAAAAGATAAATAATTAACAATATCCGTATTTCGTGCTGAACCAGCTCTCATCAGTTGGTCCAGATCATCATCTCTCACACCCACAAATATAATGTGTTCAGTTTATATTAAGATAGCAAATCTTCATACTTTAATAGACAGGCTTCAATCTACTCCAACCTCCAACTCTTCAGCCAATACATACCATTGAAAATCTGATGATGGAATGCCCAAATCCCATGCTGGTGTCAATATTATTGTTATGCCCATGTTGATTTGACCTCAAGTCATTCTGATCCCTCATATATAAGACCTTATCCATTTAAATACATAGAAGAGGGATGGGCTGGATGCAGGTTTAATGTGTAATATTTGAAATTCAGACATTGTTCATATACTTGGAGCTTAATTGTAAATATACGGGATTTTATATGCTATATAACGCATTTTGTTTTTAGAAAAAGATGTGTGTTTAGTTCTTTTAAATTTTTACACTTATAAAATGAAAATCAGCTCACTTTTTTTTTAAAAATATATATTTGATTTTTTTTTTTTTAATCAACTCCACTAATATTCATAAAATACCTGTTTTCATCAGTTGTTTGTTTTCAGGTAGTTTGTATTCCTAAATGCAATCCCTGACTTGTTCCAAGAGGATCATTTTCAAGTGCTTTCAGAAATGATTAGGGGACGAAAACAGAATTTAGAAAGAATTAATTTTTTCATGAACAATGCGTAAAACATTGATCACAAACCGGCCATAATCAATTCTATCTAGCAGTTTCTATGGTAACCCAATTATTTGAATTACATCTTTTACAGATAATAATAATAATCTGTTCAGTGCAAAATGATTGGATGATTTGATTAAAAAAAGGGGATAAAAATATTAATTCCTTCTTAGTGTATCTAATATACGTACTGTGTAGTATACATATTGTATTATTTTACTTTTAATTATATAAAAACATGCTTGCGATTAAAAAATATGATCAAGAGTCTTAATTTTTTAATTATATTCTAATCATATTATTGTTACTTGTAAGTTCTATATTAGTGTTAAAATTGTAATAAATATCAATCTTTTACTTTTTGAGATTTGAAATGTATAATATTCAGTTTCCAACTGAAGTTGATCTTTCTCATGAAAAATATGTCAAATACTATTTATTTTAATAACATAATTTTTATTAATAGCAAATTATATACTAGTATTGACATGTATACAGGTGGAAAAAAAGTTTGTATGACATATAATACATAGCTTATAAAAATATAATCATTACGACAAGTGTTTGACGGCAGATGAAAATGATTCCGTTGTATATTGATGAATGTATAATTTATATGCATTATATCATTCTAAAGTAGTATACAATTAATAAAAATGTTTTGCCAAATTTTGCTCATAGTACTATGATAAGTATTTTAGAACATATAATTATGTATTATATCATTTTATTATTAATATTATTTTTTAAAACATATTTTTTCTTGTCTAAAATTACAGAATAGCAAACAAACCACATGGTTCTAAAAGTATGAGTAATTCCTATGTCATTATAAGAATGAAAATTTTTTTAAATATTTCTCTCAAGCAATTGTTTAAGATTAATTATTTGTTTGTGAAAGACAAAATACTTTAAGGATGAGAAGTATGGATAGCTTTGGAAAATGTGTATCGTATCTTCTGGATGATTATTACACAAAACACTTGCGGGATCCAGATTTAATTAAAAATGGTTAATGAGGAAGATTTTTGGAGAAATTGTGCCAAGTAATGAGTTAAACAAAATTTTCAATCATGATTAAGAAACACAAATTTTCGAATCTGGTTTAAGCTTTTGGCAATTGGGATGGTTGACTATAGATGTATATATATATTTCAAATCTTTAAATAAAACACCAATCAAAGATTTGATATTACAATTGTCTAACAGATCTCCATGCTCAATAAAATGGTCAGTAAAAAAGGAATGATTTGCATTGTGAAGTGAAGCAAGCATTGTTATAGATCAAGGGACGGCTTACAGGATTGGAGTAACTAAGGTTCTGGTGTATATTTTGGCTCTGATGTAGGAGACAAATGATTAAGGACATATTAGATTAAGACCACCTTTGTAAATAGGAAAACAAGTGCCTGCAATTGAGAGAAGCTGTGATGATGATTCCCAGATATTTTTAACATGAGTTCTGAAAAAATGCATCCCTGGACTATAATAAGCAAAAATACCACTCAGAATACAACTTTTTCTATAGAATAGAACAATTTTGGGCAAAAAGTTTTTATTTTTGTATTAAACTTGGTAATGAGCAGATGATTTAGATTATGACATAATTGTGTTTCAGATAAATTTATTGGAATTCAAAAAAAAAAGATGAGTATATACCTATGACAAATGAAATAAAATTGTGACATATAGCTATTTACTACATAAAAGATTTGCAAGTCTGTATTGCAGACCATGTTAGTGTTTCATATTTGTTCAGAGTGTGAAGAATTAGAAGAATGTTTTGCAGATCTCTGAAGACTATCAAAGGTGTCACTTTAATAATAGTTCCAAGATGAGGAAGAAAGAGGCTTTCTGTGCTCTACTCACTTTCTTTGTTTACAATGTCTATATACATTGAAAATAGCAGTGATGCAAGTGGTAAACTCTATAGAATACTTCAGCTTGGATTAAAAGATGAAGAGAAGCACATATAATTTTTAATCTTGATAAATCTGTTGACAACATATGGCAATAACTAGATTTGTATGGTATGACAGATGTTTACTTAAAGCACTAAACAAGTAATCTCACTTTTCCAGATCAAAATCAACCTCAAAGTCAACTTGACATGTGACATAATTTATCTTATTTTGCATACAGTATTGACTCCTATACTAAAATAATAGTTTGAGATGTGCAGCAAATTTAAATGGGATAATGTGATGAGGAAAGCTTAGGAAGGATAAAAATCATTTCATTGTTTAAGAATTATTCTTGCAAACATTTGATTTTTTTCTAAGCCCAGAAAATTATATTAGTGGTTAGGTTAGGTATATAATATTTATGTGGACAAAGTTGATTATAATATTTATACAGAATGGAAGTGAAGATATAATTTAGATGTTTGTAAATATTAGAGGTAATAAGTTTCATTTGCCAGTGAGGTGTTTGAACATAAGTGCATAATTTCCTCAAAAATCTGTTGCTTTGAGATATAATTATTTTGAGAAAGTTGCATAGAGAATAGATAATAACCAACCACTTTTAGAATGTTTTTAAGTGGCTAAGAAGTTTGATACCCATGTTGATGTCCGACCTTAAAAAGAAGTTGATTTTGCATAATTTACAGTAATTTTTGTTAATGTTGACAGATTAGGGATTACATTTCTAAGCTTATACACTATTGCATTTTGATTACAAAAAGCAGTTAGCTGTTTAGCCTCAATTTTCCATTTATAGATAAGTTTTACATCATTAAAATTGATGTTATCAATGCATTATCTCATAAGGTTGTTTAAATGATAATCTTCTAACTGATCAGATCAACAATTATTTAGAATTTTTTAGCAGCATATAAATTTAAACTGAAGACAGGTTCTGCAGCTAATAAAAGTAATTATTGGCAATTAATATGTTAGTGATGTCATCGATAGTTAGTTTTAATTCACTAGGAAATTGACAATTGAATGTAAATTTATAAATTGTTTATTTTGAAGAGTACTTTGTGTAAAAGTTACACAAGTATGATCAGAAAATGAAACACTAAACAAATAAATTTGAAGTCTTAAGGTCAGTAGGAAAAACAAAAAAGATATCAATGAAAAAAGATCCTTGATCCTCCAATAAATAAAGTTGGTTGAACTTTAGTCTCAAAGTGGATGGTAGATCATTATGGGATCAAGTAAAGTCACTACACATGATAGTTAGACCAGGCTTGTGTAGGATTTTATCTTGGACAGTGATGAGAGTATTTACTATGTCTTGTTTCTGGCATAAACATATTACTATAAGATAATACAACTGTTGCAGAAAAATAAAGGAAATAATGATTGCATTTACTGAAATAAATATTATTATTAATCTAGTTAATGAAAGTTATGTT
The DNA here is from genome assembly GCA_028023455.1 of Epiperipatus broadwayi. Taxonomy (NCBI): domain Eukaryota; kingdom Metazoa; phylum Onychophora; class Udeonychophora; order Euonychophora; family Peripatidae; genus Epiperipatus; species Epiperipatus broadwayi. The sequence continues at coordinate 534,421 of JAQFVV010012574.1, read as the reverse complement.
TATTAGGACACCTACACCTTGTGGTGATCTGATGCTGAGCTTGTGTACAAATATGTATTTACTGTTTAGAGTATTAATAATGATTTGGTTGGTAAAGAAATTTTTGTTTTTGTAATGACAAAGATAACAGCATAATGATTATAAAGAAATTGACACACCCATAACATTTTATTGTATGAATTGAGTTATTGCACATTTATTGTGGCAATTTTAATGCTTGATATGTTATGTATTAGAAAACTTGGAGTGATGCTTTTTGCTGGTATATTTGTCACAAAATCAGGTATTGTAACTTTTTTACTGTTTTTATTAGCAGAGGAAGTAATTTTATCAGATGCTTCATAAGTGGGTTTAAGTTTTAGTTCTTGATAATTTCTTTTGTATGTGATATCTTGATTGAAAGACATAACTGAATTGTGTGTATGATTTCTATTCAGATCCATGAGATTGTTGTAAATTATTATCTAAATTATGTGTATGACTTTTATTCAGGTCCATGGACTGTTGTAAATTATTATCCATAAGTGAATTATGAGAATGCAATTTACTGGTGAAATATCTGTGAGAATGTTACTGATGCTGCATCCATGACTTGATTGTGTTATATCAGATTAAAGATAGATAATATTTGCAGACTGCAATACAGATGAAGTGAAGTGCTATTGTTAATGTAATGACTTATGTCCAAAATGGTCTATAAAGTAGTTTTACACATATTATTGCATAAGGGACTTAAACCTGCATCAAATACTATTTTTGAAACCTTGTTTTGTTTTTTTAAATTGATCAATTATATATATATATATATATATATATATAACAGTATAACCAAGAGACTTTTGAATTTTATAATACCTCATCATTATATCTGATGCCCTGTGTGATTTGATGTCATGATAAAACGGTAATTCTGGCACTCAAGATCAATGGGTCACAGTCCAACGTCATCACTTCCAAACTTTGAACAGCTGAGCAATAAACCATTCTATTATTTTATTACACTCATAGGTAATCATAATTTTAAAAGACAGAAAAAAAGTTTATTCAAAAATAAGCGAATACAGGTCTAAAACCCCACTCCCACACTTCTCTATGGATTTTCACTCTTTATTTCCTTTAGCTAAGATACCAATTTACTTACTAATTCCCTTAGTCTGATTAAAGCCTGAAAAAAAAATGTAGTTTTATGTAAACTGGATTTAAAACCATGTCAGAAAAATCACAAGCATAGACAATTTATAATATTACAAAAATAATTATAAATTCATTGTGAATCAATAAAATATCACTTGTATTTCATAACGTCTAAGATCTTTCAGAAAAGATAAAGATAGATTTTAACTCTATAAAGAAATAGGGAATAGTAATAATAATAATTATATGGGGTTAAATAGAGCCGTGTTTCCCAAACTTTCAACACCTGTGTACCTCTTTAATGATTGTCATAATGCTAAGTACCCCTCGTCAAAAAATTGCATATATTTTAATTGTAATAAAAAATATATTGTTTGTTTTTTTTTTTTGTTTTTATTGTATAAAAAAATAATAATAAATGAATTTTTTTTTTATTCATAATAAAATATAAATAAAAGTTATACTGTAAATAAAATTTATTAAGATCAATGAGAAAGATGAAATTGTTTATGTTAAGATGACAGATTATCATAATTTGGTTCCCTGGTTGTTAATTTTAATCTAAGATGGGTTTCTACATCCAAAAGCATGTTTTTTTTCAACTTAATGTCTACAATTGCTGAAAAAGCAACCTCACATAGACATGAAGTTGAAAAAGGTAAAATGTATTTCAAGACTTTTTGCATTAAACCCAGATATACACGTTGCATTGGCAACCATAATGATGTTAAAGTACACTCCTTGTGTTTATTTTTCAAGAATCCATCTGAAGCTAATTCCAACAATTGCTCTTTTCCTGTATGCAATAAACCTTCTGGCATGGATGCTGTATTAGTGTTAAATGGAAATTGTAACCATTCAATATTTTTATTTAAATCATGAAAATAGTTTTTCAAGCCCACTTGTAAACTCTCTAAGTGCTGTGTTATACATTTCATAGTATCAGCATCTATTTTAATATTTGAATTTGTTATAAATTCAAAAAAAGAAGGAAATGAGTCCACTTCTCCATTGCCAACTATCTTTTGCCATAAATTTAGTTTTGCCATGGTAGCATTCACTTTATCTTGAACATGAAACATTGAAATTTCATTTCCTTGCAATGATAAGTTGAGACAATTTAAAACAGAGAATATATCTGTAAAGTATTCTAATTTACAAAGCCATTGCCAGTCATATAAACAGTGCCTCCACTCAAGTCTATCATTAAGAAAAATCTGAACTTCATGTCTAAGTTCAAATAATCGGTTTAAAATTTTACCTCAAGATAGCCAACAAACATCGGTATGAAAAAGAAGCTGAGTATGACTACTTCCCATTTCTTCTCACATTTGTGAAAAAGTGATGCATTCAGAGGACAGCCTTTAATATAGTTAATAATTTTCATGCTTTCATCCAGAACTTTCTGTAGATCAGTGGGCATCTTACATGTTGCTAAAGCTTCTCTGTGTATGCAACAATGTGTGAATATGACATTTAGGGCAATATTCTGAATTCTTGCAACAAGTCCTTTATTACTTCCAACCATACTTTTTACTCCATCTGTGCTTATTTTGACACATCTATTCCAATAAATTTTGTTCTCTTTCATATATTTATTAATGATATAAAAAAGATATGTTGTATGACCTAATAAAGGCTGGCAAAATTAAAAGTCATCATAAATTTCTTGATCCTTTTCATATCAAACAAATGCCATAAGATTTGCAAAATTTGCAATACCAGTGGATTCATCAACTTGTAATGCATTATAATGACTTTGAGAAATATCAGACAATAACATCTGTTTTACATTATTAGGCATGTCAATGATTCATTGATGAACTGAATTACTTGGGATGGGAACTTGGTCAAAAACTTGTTTAGCTCTATCTCCTATCATTACTTGTGCCATTATCTTAGCTGCAAGTTTGATTAAAGTTTTGCCAATCATCTCCAATGCACTATATCTTGCAATTAAAAGTGACACATGATATTGAAACAGACAGATCGAAGGATCGATCTTAGTTTCATAGTTTTCATTTTGAAGTACAGTAATTCTAAATCACTATTTACCTGCAATGAGGCTTTTTCTATTCCAGGCCACATAAATTTTAAGTTGGTTATTGTATGCTTTGTTTAAAAGAATTTAATGTAAATATTACAAGTATAAATATTACAAATCATGATAAATAATATTCGTGTGTGTGGTTTGTAGGTTTATATTAGCTCAATTTAAAAGTTTCATTGCGTGTATATTTTTTTTTTAAATTTTAAATCTTTCAAAATTATACAAAGTCATTTAAAAATGCTGATCAAAAGTCACATTATGACATATGAAAAAAAAAAAAAAAAAGTCACATTCCTTTGATCAGTATTTTTAGTCAAATCTTACATGTACAAAATGTATAGAATAATTAGTTTGTACTTTGATAAAGTTAAGATAATGAATTTCAATTTTGTATTCACGAATTCCTATGTAATTATTTATTTTGTCAATTTAGAATCATGTATTGAATTTAGAAATAAATGTAAATCAAACAATGGAAATGAGAAATGTAGGACTCTTATCAAGAAATGCGAATGCAATTGTATAGCCAAAATTAGATATTGCTGGAGGCCAGAAAATCAAAGGAGGTGGAGTCAGGAACAAAAAACTATGCAGAATGATCAACTGTAGCCATCTTAGAATATAATATACTAAAGGACTCTACTTTTTGACTTGGCTGTGCTTAGACCATCTCGGGCTACAGCAAAGTAGTTGTTCCAGAGAAATCATCTCAACTGTGATTAAGAAGTTGCCCGGTAAATTGCAATAATGTTGGGCTAAGTCCAAGAAGCTGATCCCTGTTCTGCCGATTTAAATCTTTCGAGCCGCTGATCTATAATGTTTCCTGTGCTTCCAGTTTTCTCAATTCCAACCTTTAAATTAATCATGCCGTTCTAAGGAATCCAAAATGCGCGCCTACGTTCTGCATAAACATTACCGCCAGGAGAAAAGCCGGACGAAGAAAGAATGGTAACTCTTGTTACATGAACTTTTTAACTTTCCTCTAAGCTTAATAATTTTATTATTTAATCTGTTATGAATTAATCTAAGTAATTACATGTAAATTTCTTGTTTTCCTTTGTTAAAATGTTACACTAAAATCTGTCAGTAAATTTCTTCTCTAATATTTCTGTGCTCTAGTCTTTAGGTGATAATTTATTAATATTTGTGCCTAATAATAATTCATTAGTGAATATATTTATATTTTTCTTATTACTTACTTTTACAAACAAAGCGATGCCAATAATAATATTTTTCAACTCTAGTTAAAGCCATTAAAGTTTATTTCATAGTATTATTATTATATTCATTTTAAAAGTAATTTTCGTTTATCGAACCAAAAATTGGTTCGTTTATGTTGAGTTGAGAAATATTCAAGTACCTGTATTGTTCCTTTTATTTTGTCAAAATGATATTTTAATCCCTGCTCCAAATAACAAATATTTAAAATAAAGTCTAAAGTTTTATTATATAATTTTTTTTATATATATGAACGGAGTAATAACATAAAGTGAATATTTTTGTTATTATTATTACCTTCCGAACAACCTGGGGAGTTATGGGTTTCAGAGGGAAATTAATTAATTGTTACTTTTGTGATCTTTTGATTTCACCATGTTTTATTTTGAATAGTCATATCAGATTGTTGCGTAGAAAATGTTACGGAGAGATAATCAAGGTTTTATATAGTTTCGCTTTAAGTCCACTTCCAATCACTCTTCCTCGATGTTACTGTGGCAGTGCCTTTTCCTTCGCCTAAATTGGCGTCTCGTTTTTACTACCAATTGGAAAGAAATTCTTCTCCAGATAATCTCTTGGATCACCGGGGTCCGAAAATGATCCCGGCTGGTTGTAGTGTCCCGGATCTACTTAGGGGCATTAAGACTTGTCAAAGTACAAGCTGCCCGGTCTTCTGTCAATGCACCGCAAGTTATTATTGTAGTATATCTTAATCTCTGCAACCATCAGTACATCATTATTATATTATATTCTTATATAAAGCCTCCTCCAATTATCCGTATACGTAATGGTTTGAATCTATTAAAATCAAACAACTTAATATAAAATAGGAATTAAATATTTTAAATGCTCAAATTACTCTGATTCCCATATCAACTCATACGACCATTTAAAACATATAAATATTGGCATGCATTTTGTTTATCAGTTTCTAAAACGATTATTAAGGACTAGCAGCAAATTATTATAAATATACGTATGAAAATTTTACCGTATCTGTACATAGTATTCAATGATTTCAATAATTATTAAAAATTTATCTAATCTATTTTGTCTCTCTTTTCTTATTACCCCCGAAATCTAGTTAATCACCTGCTGTCTGTATCGACAACTTAAATATATATTGAATTATTAACCGTACCAATATCTCGAATATATAGATATATATGAATAACTGATTGTAGGGTAATTTAGTCTATGTTTTCCGATGAGCTAGTAAAGGGAAAACCACGTACCGTTGTTGTGTTGTTCATCGGTTGGTCATGCCAGGGTTTTGGGTTTGAATTTAGTTTGCATTTTGGAATTTATTCCTAGACGTGGACTGGGTTTGAATTCGGATTACTGTGCATGATTAAGCATGGTGATTTTACCGGTACAATATGAAGCTGTTAGAATTTTTTGATTGTCACTTCCTTTCAAATCTCGCATTACTTTTTGAGACAGATTAAAATCATTAGGTTTGTTTTCAAAAATGTTGATGGGTTTATCTTTGTACTGATTGTGTTTTGTCTCATAATGGTGTTTAAGTTGGATGGTTTCATGCTTTCATTTGTAAGATTTTTAAAATAAATAATGCAAAGCGGAATAGGCTTCTTTTCATCTCCAGTCCATGAGAATCCAAATTTAAGATATTCTTTATCGTACTTGCAAGTTTTCTTGCTTTTTTCTTAACATGTTTGTTTCAAAATTGTAATTGGTTCATCATCGTTAATTTCATTACTTTCTGTTTGTTGATTGTTAGTATTATTCAATTTAGAAGTTCCAAATTTCGACCAGTAATCCATAATCTTAAATGTTAGGGACAAAAATTATATATTGTAAAAATAATCAAAATCAATGGGACTTACTAAAAAACATAATAAACCTTTCCAGTAGCAAAATCACATAAAAGCTAAAAATATGCATGCTGTGTAACAGTTCAATGTGTAGTATTGTATGTAACATGTTATCTGAGACATAGACTGGTGGAATATGCAGTATCAAAGTGATTGTCGATGCCATGGCTATGTATACAAAACTACACATAAGTAAAATAGTTTTTTATTTTTATATGCTTGTAATAAAAAATAGTAAACTGCTTGTTGCACCAGATTCAGTCAAAGTTCGGTGCTGTGCTTACCTCCACTAAGCTCTTCATATTCCCCCAAGGATACGCACCCCCCACTTTGGGAAACCCTGAAGTAGAGTAATGAAAACAGCGAACTCAAGAGCTAAAGATTTTTTAATCAAAAGCCAGTTGAACAAGATAAAAAAATAACGTTATTTGTTTATTTTTTTATTTATTATATATATTTAAAAAAAACTCTTACAATATCTTTTAATTTCAATCGGAGAATGTCTTTCTTAAAAATGACTTTAAAAATATTGTCAGCCATTTTTATCTTATTTAGTTTAAACAACAGTACTTATCTATATTTTCCATTCTTTGTTTTATCATAGGTAAATAATTTAAAATTAAATTGAGTGCCTAAATGATAAATAATTGATCAAATTAATATTATTTATTTTGTTCAACTGACATTTTATAACAAAATCTTTAGCTCTCCTGTCTTCTGCTTTCACTACTGTTTCTTCTTAAGCAATTAACCATATGATTCTTATATTATTATTACAATTATTATTTTTTTATTTTTTTATAGTGTTAACATTAATTATCTTTTCTAAAAGCTCTTGGAAAATATGCAATGCAAGTGATATTTTATTGATTCATAATAAATTTGTTTAGTTATTTTGCTGCAGAATCTCTACACTTATGTTGCATAGTAGTTTGCAATCTTTCATTTTGTCATGTCCTGGTCCTTATTAATATTTTCTTTTAAATCTTACATGATTGATCATTTTTTAAATTTTCATTTTTCCACCTATCACAGAAGTCTTCCGATTTGTTAATTCCATGCACGTTTTAATAGAAACTTTATCAGTTGTTATTGTGAATTTTTTCTGATAACATTTGTATATGTGTTATGTTGCATTTTGCTTAAAATCTAATCATATTTATTTGTTATTTCACTTTTAAGATTTCATCATCTTTAATAACAATAATAATGCATTTTATAAATTATTTAATAGCACCGTTCCTTTTTGGCAATATCATCACTTTCTATTAAAAATAATGTCCTTTACATATATGTGTATGTGTCTCCTAATTCCAGCAATTTTTTTAGATTATAAATCCAAACATCTTACTATAATTAGACTTATTAATTCACAGATATTTATCGAATATTTATTTCCCTTTAACAAAAATTAATATATTTCTTGAAAGGGTTAATAAATACCTTTAAAATTTTTGCTTTGATAATGGAAGTTTTTAAATAAGAAGTATTCAGATTAATGTTAATCTGTCTATTTATAAATAAAACAAAACAGCATTTTGTAAACAGCTGCAAGGCAAAGGCCCCTTCAACAATCCCTCACAGAAGAATAGTGAAAGCGAGAGTATACTCACTAGACTTGCAAATTGCCAAATGATGAAGTGAAATGTTTTTCATTCTTGTTTATACTTTAGCAAAAAAATAGCTAGATTCAAGATAAACTGTTTTCTGAGTTGTCTATAATCCATCTAACTAAAATAATTTCAGTCAGCTTGGTTTCAAGCCCTAACTGTGTATATGTAATATGCATGCTAATTTTTTTGTCTAATAGCAGTTTGAAAGATGCTAGGCAATAGGTATTATGACCCAGTGGTTCTTGATCATCATCGCTATTAGCTAATTGTTTTGATACTTTCCTAGCATTAGATGAGATTTTATAAAAAGGGATTTATTTCTCTGATGGATAATTAATTTTAGTTCAAAATATCTTTCTTTGTCTGGTTTATCTTTTACATCAAAATAATTTATATTGAAATAATCTCCATATGTTTGATAGCATCAGGTAATGAACAGCTGATAATATCCATTCACATACTGCACAAATATTTTTGCAATCAGGGCTGGTACTTTTTTCCTTTATTTTTGTATACTATTTTAACATCAATATGTATCATTTATCTATGTGTATCATTTCTATCCCAAAATAGCAGTATCACTCTTATATTTCATAAAAACGAATAGTCACAATTAATACAAAATGACTCTTGGATTTCTTTTACTTGAACATTTCTATTTTTCAACATTTCTTTTTTTCATCTTAGTTCTTTAAAAGATGTTAATGCATTTGTATCTAATTATCAGTTGTAGTTAGTTAGCGCTTGTCATTTTTTAAACTTAATTCATTCTAATATTTTAATTTTAAGAATGCTTTTATCTTTAATGATCCTTATACATAGTAATATGTATACTAATCAAAAAATATATATTATTAGAGATGGCACAAAGTGAAAATTCACATGTTCAATCCTATTCATGTACACAACTTGATTTATTATACCGGTCAAGGTACTTTTATCTATCAATTAAATATGCATACACACAAATTCGTACACTAATAAGACTAAATAAATGTACCTGGAAGAGCTCACATTTAAGCAAAAACATTCATATATATATATGCAACTTAAAATGAAAAATCATTAACTACTGATTTGAAATTTGAAGTCAAACAAAAAAAAATTAATTAAATTTTTACAGCATTGCTTATAAACAAATATCTAATTGCCTCTTCTATAATTTTTCCAAGATTTAAAATTATATCTGATTCCCATATTTTGAGTATCTTGATGCCCTGGAAGAAATCCGGCTTAAAAATACTAATGATTTTTTTTCATTGCCATTAACAAAAAGTTTTTTTGAAATGATATATATGTCAGTTGAAATCAGTCAAAAGGAATTTAAAATTTAAGTAGTTTGAATACTTATCAGAAGACTAAAATCAAATAATACTTGTACTAGAGAGCAAATATTTTTATATGTATTATTTAAAATTAAAATAGATTTCAAAAACGACTTTAAATTTAGATTTATACTGTCTCCTAGAAAAACTATCTGCTTAAGTCTTGGTAGATTTCTTTGCAGCCTCTGTGTTAGAAATAATAAAATAAATGCGTAATGTCTTATATAGCCACATTAATAAATTATGTCTCAGCTTTTATTTTCAAATTAATCTATAATGATCAATGATGGTGGTTCATGAAAAGCTGGTAAAAAAACAGCATACAATTCATAATCTTGTGATTATTCTTGGTGAAATAAGTATGAGGAATGTATTATGTACAAAATATGGACTCTTAAATAAACTCTATAAATTGAAACAAGAAATCACAGAAAGTGATTAAACTAATAAGATTAACATTTTATTGGTTTCCTGCATCAACATAAAATTTGCACTCCAAAAAATAATAAACTATTCTCATTTGAAAACTGTGTAAATATATCACTTGACTCATTGGATAAATATGATATTTTGGATAAATTTAATGTAGGGATGAAAGAAAGTTAAGAATCAATTGAAAAAAAATATTCTGAGAATTCTAAAGATATTATAAAAGAAAATGTCAAAAGAAAACAAAGAATAAAGAATATTAGATCCAACTTCTCTCCACTACACATTCTTGAAACATATAAATAAAGACAAAGGAAAAGAAAAATGACCCACAAAGTGCATTTCATGTTAACAGCACTCACTAGTTGATCCAGGTCACAATATCTTACATATACTTTTAATATGTTCAATAAATTATCAATAGTAAACTGTTGTATTTTGATTTAGAAGCATCAAACTTACTCAATTCTTGACACAAACTATCCAGACAAAAACACCAATGATCATCATTAATTTTATGTTAAGTTAGAGAAACTAGAGATTATTCCTAGCTCATATATAAACACTGATCCAGTTAAAGATTAATATATCGATATTTTTTTAATTAAATACACACATATTGGAGTAATTCAACTTGTTTTCTCTGTTGCCATGTGTAATATCTTTTACAGATGTACTTAATAATTTCTACTCCATACATTCTTGAAACATTCTATAAAAGAAAATACCCCAATTATAAAGCAAATACAAATGTATATGTAAACAAAATAAATTATTCATATGAAGAACTTTAATATTAAATATGTACTCATGATAAAAAACTACACATTATTTTATATTTTGGTGTAACCAAAACGAAATTTGCCAGTATAATAATGCAAACATAAAATACTACTTGTGAATTTTAATATGCATGCATTTTAGATTATCAAAAGAATTTAAAGATTGTGATGTGACAAGCGAAGGTCAATTAATAAGATATTACAGTATTTTAGAAATAAGTGTTTGAGGAATCATATCACAAGTGAGACTTTAGTGAGCAAAATATTGAAAATAATAGTTAAACTACTATTTAATAGAAGTAACAAATGCTAAGCGACTAGAAAATAAGATAAATGCAGCATAGACAAAATACCCTCATAATACTAAAGTTAAATTAAATGCAAGCAAGTTATAATAAAATATCTGATAAATTATACTAGTAGAAGCACAAAGAATTTATGAAATATATAATGGCCTTTAATCACATTAACTTATTTATAATAATATTAGCATTATAATTTTATTGCTAAATGAATCACTAAAAAAATTTCACAGTGCATTTTATACAATTTATCTGACAGTTTTGACTGTCCTGCAGTCTTCTTCAGAATTGTTGTTCTTTTATCTCTTTATATAGTATCAATTTTTGTTTTAAAATAAATGATTAGTCTGTAAATAAGAAAAAAAACAGCTATGAAGAAAACTGCTTCATAGTTGAAATTAGTGGAAACTGAATTGAATGAGAAGCATTATAAAAAGTAAAAGAAGAAAGAAATTTTTGGAGATTTATTTAATTAAGAAATCCATTATGATATTTCTATTTTATTTATTTAAAAAGGTATTCAAGCTTAGCACACTCATAGTATTGCAGCTTAAAATCTGAATGTCCACAAATCGATTTACAGCTGACAAAAATAAAAAAAAATCACTTTGATAAATCTTAATGTCACATGATCTCCCAAGCTACACATCATATAAAAATGTATCCTGCTCGGTGCTATCCTATCAGCATAGCATTAGGTTAGTCTTCAGTTTTAGTTATATTACCTATTTCCAAATTGCCTCAATCTGACTTTAGATAAAAAATATACATTATTCAGTTTCAAATATAGTAATACATTATTCAGTCTTACAATATAGTGTGCAATGAATGTAGGCTAAAACTAGTTTACAAATGGCTCTGACATTTAAATAGTGATAAGTTTTTATGCATACAATAAATTTGTTTCAATAACAAGTTTGTCAATATGTCTGTACTATTTTTTAAATTTATGATTACCTTATTTTTTCATGGATTTTACTACTTTGTTTTATGTTTCTTTATTTTTTATTATTATTAATATCTATATTAGGTAGTAATGATATGGATTTATGTCATCAATAGTTTGATCACAATTATGTCAATAATAAGACATCATTTCAACATAGTAATTATATGTTGAACGATTTCTGTCATCTAATATTATATGTTAAATGACTTTAGAAAAATTCAAACTTTATTTAAAATTTTAAAATATATTCAACTATTAGTAATAGCACACATGTTAGTATATAACATGATTCAAATAGTATTATTTTTCTCTCTTCTTCAAGTTAATCCAACCTGACCAATGACAGTGCTAGCATGGGGATTAAACCTGGTCCTTTAGACTCATGGATGTGGAATTTAAGGTGACATTCTAACCAACTAGACTATTCTGTCAAAAACAAGTCAGTAGAAATTCCATATAATTATCTATGTCAGGGGTGGGCAATTGCCACTTTGTGGAAGTGAAGACATGACACAATAAACACACTGCTTTATTCCCTGTATTACCAAAGAAATATTTGTTTGTCCATTCTTCATTAAACACACAACCTTCATCACCAAATTTACATTTTTTTTGGAGGGTTCATAGTTTCACTAAAGTTGGAAATGTATATATTTGCTAATGCAAAGACAAAATTGAAATTAACCAGATCAACTGGAAAAACACTGCACATCATATTAACACTGCACATGTGTATTGATGTGGCCATCCTAGTGGAAAATATGAGATGAATCTTTGGTCGTGCACAGGAAGGAAATCTCAGTTCAAGGCGGATTTTTCTGATTGTCTTGGTGGGCCACATAAAAATTCTTAGCTGACCACATATGGCCCTCAGGCCACTATTTGCCCACTCCTGATCTATGTGATTAAAGTGGAAAACTCAGGAGGACTCTCATAAATAAATATATGAAATTTCTTCTGATTTTATGCCTTAGACAGAATTAAGTAGTTGATTAGAGCATTATCCTAAATTCAACAGTGGGATTTGTAATGTTGCTGATTTGTTTCCCATATATGAATACTATCATTGGTTAGGATAGCAACAAACTGTATAAGATAAGAAAAATTATACAACTTGAAACATTGTATTTTTACTACATTACTAACAGTTAAATATATTTGAAAAGTTTAAATCAAGTTTGAATTTTTTTTAAACATTTAATATTAGGTGATGGAAATCATCCCACGTATAACGACTACTAAAATACCGTTAATACTAACCTTCAGACAAACATCTTATCCCGCACTTGGAAATGGGGAATTAAAAATTTTATGAACTGCAGAAAGTAATTCACACATATGACTGCCGCAAATGGATGTTGCTACGGTAACACATAACAGATTGTATTGTTTGTTTGTTTTTTGTTTAAACTATAAAAATATTTTAAATTAAATAAAAATTGAATGGTTTGTCAATCACAAGATCATAAGTCTCAAAAGTGGAAAATGGAACTTCAATTCGTAGATCATAAATAGAAAAAGACCACATATGAGATGTATAGATGAAATAAGAAAGTGTGCAGGGGGGATGAGAAGAGAGACAAATCGGAAAAAGTGGATTAAATTTGGAGAGATCTTCATCCTATAGCGTAGTGAATCGATAATAGCTGAATATGATGATGATGTAGCTATTGAGTCTCTCTACCACTCCACTAAATCATACAGGAAAAAAGCTTACTAAATTATAAAAATAAGGAGTCAATATTATTTTCATTTTTGAAAAATGATAATTTTAAAATCTTCTGCACAAGATGTGGATTTATATATATATAAAATAAGAGTAAATGGAAATTTATAAATACGTATTATTAAAACATTATAAAATGTCGCTGACTTCTAGTGATTATATAAATAGCATTTCCTTCTGTTTGAGTATTGTTCAAAAACATATTCGTTGTTATGCAGATATAATTTTTCAATTTCGTACATATTTTTACATGTAGATGCTTAAAGTGTTCTTATAGAAAAGATTTCTTACATATTTTTTTTCAGTTAACAATTCATTATATTTTCTAGTGATAATTAAACTTGTCTCTGTTTTTAAGTAATTAAAAAAAAGTTTACTGTAAAATATTTATGAGCAAAGTGATTCCTAATATTTCATTGAGAGAGTTTTTTTTAAAAGAAAATGTTAGCAATTGCAAATGCTAAATGTGTCACTTAATCTTAAATTGACTGTAAGAAAAAATATTAATATTGACGTTCTTATTTGGTTTAAACAAATAGTATTCTTTATAATCATTGGCCTATTTTAGAAGAATTGTCGAGTTTATTAGAAACTTAACTACTATAATGATGGTACATTATTATAGTTAGCCGTTGTTATAGTTTCTTTTTTTAAAAAAAAGATAACTAAAACAATATGTATTATAACTACAACAAATAAATAATAAATACATTTTAATTAAGTCAAGCTATCTATCATATACGTAGGCCTAACTTCAGAATATATGATTTTTAGAAGCACCAAGTTTTGCCTAATAACGCAATCGCAGCAGCATCTTCTAAGAATTAAGAGAGCTCTCTACTGCTGTTTCGTTAGAGCATTACAATATATATATATATATCACATGATTGAATAATTTGAGCCTTAATAATAACTCTATCTTAGTTTTGCGGAATAATGATACTGTATTGCTAACATTAGTCAAAACATTGCTTTGGTGCTCCCAATTTTTGTTTATAATCTGACCCTTGTGATGATGCATTGTATTCCAACACGCTTATTTTTCCAATAGTATCATCATCATCATTTTTCGTCATTAATGGTTTCCTAAAATTTAATCCAGTTACTTCTATCTTTGATTTCTCTTCTCCTTAAACATCAGTAAATCTTATTTCTTTCTCTAGAGCTTTTACAATTGTTTTGAGATCCCACTTAAAAACTTCAACTGTTTATCTCTTATTATCCCTTCTAGTCATATGTCCAGACTATCTTCATTTCAGTCTCTTAATTGTTTCAAAAATATCATTCATACTTATTTATGCTATCAACCATCTGGCATCTCTTTTTACTACTTATAATATACATCTCACCATACTATGTTGAGTGATTTGAAGTATTTATATTGCTCTTTTGCTAAGTGTCAAGTCTTAGATTCATAATAAAAAACTGATAAAATGCATTTAATTAATAAACTTTCTTTTCAAACACATACACATATTTCCTTTCAATATTATTTCTATCAAAAGCACTCCATCCAAGTTTAATTCTATGATTAAATCCTTCTATTTTATTTCCGTCTGCATTAATAATATGACCAAGGTATTGTTAACTTCTAATTCATGATTATCAATTTTTATTTTCTTTTTCTAAAACAATCCATTTAAAGTTACTTTAGTATTTTTACCATTTATCCGTAGTCCTTTTTTAAAATATTGATCTGAAAACTTTTGCAAAATTTCTTGAAATCCTGAAGCATTATTTGCAAAAAACAATTACGTCATCTTCAAAATCTAGATGACTTAATTGACCTCCATTTAATTTTCCTGCAATGATAAGAATGTGTAAGGTGGACATTAAAAATTTTCCCTGCTTAACTCTTTATGGTATCAAAGAGAAATCAAAGGGTCTCCTTTCAATTAACAGCAAACTCCATTCAGCAGTATAAACCAAAACATATATTAATTACTTTAAAAGAATAAAATTAATTATTAATTTAATGCAATAAGTATTTAATCATATATCATTTTCAATTACTATCAATCAAGAAAATAAAGTTTTTCCAACTATGATTCAATATTTTTATCTATAGCTTTTCTTCTCCATAACACCAGTATATTTCCTTAGCACATTTACTTAGCTCATGTGAGATCTCCTTCTAGATATTG
Source organism: Epiperipatus broadwayi (assembly GCA_028023455.1). Taxonomy (NCBI): domain Eukaryota; kingdom Metazoa; phylum Onychophora; class Udeonychophora; order Euonychophora; family Peripatidae; genus Epiperipatus; species Epiperipatus broadwayi. The sequence goes on along the minus strand of JAQFVV010012574.1, from coordinate 518,914 downwards.
CACAATCTCCTAAATAACTAATTTAATAATTTGATGGTCCACTTATTTTATTTTTACTTGAATGTATTCATTTTAACTTCATTTCAATCATTTAAATTTTTATGTAATGTCTATAATACATGCTTATTCTCCCATCATGCATTTCATTTATTCCAACATACTTCTCTTCATTCTTCATTGAATGGTATGAAATTTTTACATTTTTCTTATCTTAAATCTTTAAATCTCATATCTCTAAGCAAGCATGACTTTTATGCACAAGTAAATGTTCCCATTTTTTATGCACCAGCAAATTACAAAGTTTCCCATTTCCATATTTAAAATTTTACATGATTAAATCATAGAATCTAAATTTATTTTGTTTTGAAGTTTATTCTTCATTTTACAGGTTTTAATATAGTATTAACTATTTAATCTTAATAAAAGTGATGTTATGTTTCTCAACATCATAAATAATATTAATAAACATCAAGCAGATTTTAAAAATTGTAATAATAAAAATAAATAAGTAAAATAAAATGCTTAACAGATTATTCTTCTAGCTGACATGAATTAAAAAAAGAAGTTTCAAATTCAAATGACTCATAGATATTACATAAATAAAATAATGAAATTAAAAACAGCTAAATAATTTTTTATAATAATGAAAGTGCATGCATTTAAACATTATCCTTAATGAAAGGCATTATACTTATAAGCATTGTGATATTGTTTATAAATTCTTAATATTTAGTTCAAAATTAAAGTCTCTGAATCAAAGATTAATTCTATCATATCTTATGCTTGAATATCACATGATTTCCCAAGTGAAGTAACTATTCTATTTTTTTTTAATTTGGCTTATATGGAGTCTGACATCTATTATGGATGTTTACTTCAGAAATAGCATGGCAGTTCTGCTGTTTTAGATCATTCTTCTATGGCTATCCATAGTTATAGGGCTTATTTCAAATGCAAAAACTGCAAACTAGCAAATATTGATTTATTAATTTTAAAAAAATCTAAAGAGATCTATATTTTCCAATTAGTTTAATAAAAATAAAAATCTCTCTCCTCATGTTTGACGTTTTTTGTTCTTTGGTTTCCATAGCATTTTCAAAATTATTTTGAGCAAATTTTTGGAATAACAAAAAATATGAATTTGGCATAGTTTATTAAGTATTTCTGATTATTGTACACAATAATTATATAATAATAATTGTTTAAAATCAAAAGAATACATGTATAAATTTTTGTTTAATTCATATATATTTTATTTTTAATAATAGAAGTTAATAAATTTAACCACAGTGTTAACAAAGAAAACTATGGCAGAAAAGATGACCACACCTTGTGGACACTGATTCAGTAACATCATTATTTGTCATTACTAACAGTGTGTTAGGATTTTTGAGATATTCTAAAAATTATAAAGCAGTTTTAATGTTTTAAAGCAAAATTTTGTAGATTTATCAAAGATTATTTCAATCAATACAATTTTTTTTGATTTTCTAGAGTTGCTTGCTTATTTTTTTTTTTCCCATCATGCAATTATGAAAAATATTCTCACTATGTAATCATTTTTTAAATATTTGTAAAGTTCAAATATAATTTTTTACAATATTTTTCATTTGTAAAATAAAATTTCTAAAAAATCAAATCCAATTTATTGCATTTTAGTTTCAAATAAAGATTTTATATTGACATCAAAGATTGAACATTGACAAAAACTGCCACCAGGGCTAACAATAGAAAATGTCAACTTGTTAAAAGTTTAATTATTAATGTTCCAAGCAGAAAAATTTACTTATTTTTTTTACTTTTATAATCAAATAAAATTGAATTCAAATTTTCAGATTAGCTTAGACTATATCTAATTTATAAAACATTTTCATAATAAAAAATAGGATAGTTATTTATTATAAAAAATGCATATTTATTAATTTTCAAATGATCCATAAATTTATTAACTTTCTGTAATATTTTTTTAAAATTTTATTTAAGTATATTTCCAATATATTAGTAGCAAACATAGTTTATTTGTGGCAAATCTCTATTTCACTATTTGTAGATATAATTTCTTTTCCATTCATGATATCTAACCTGTATTTTATATACCATTCTCAATAAATATATTTTTTTAATTTAAAGAATAAAATGATATATATAAAATATTAGTAACATACATCGATATGAACCTAAACTGGATGATGCCAAGATATGAATGCAGGAATTTTGACATCTAAAAATCAAATTGTATTATTTTAAGATATCATCTCAATCACCATCTATTAAATATTCATTGACTGATTTTTATATTTATAAAAAAATTGAAAAAATCACTCTGAAGTATGTACATACTTTAGATAATATTATCATCGATTACCTTGGAGTGAAGTCACTTTCGACTGGTGATAGATTATTTTCTGAATTCTATATATGATGGAAAATGATTTGTCAGTATTTTAATGTGTATAGACAACCAAATAATGAATATGTAGCACATGGGATGCTGACAGCTCTCCAGATTTTTTACACATACACACATGTACATGCATGCACTTTTTTAAAAAAATAACATACTATTCACTAGTGTAAAATAAAACTTATTTCTACTACGCAATACTTAAATACTAAGTGCAAACTGTTATTGTAATATAATTAGTAGGTATTCAAATTTGTAGCATACCTGAAAAAACTATTACCTGAAATATACTTCTAGTTAAAGAAGAATGGCCAATTATTTTATATTGGATAGCAATTTAAAAATCTTAGAGCTTAAATATATAATATATTGCCCTAAATCGATGTAGTATTGTTTATATATGTATATATTTTAATACTATTTTAATATAAGTTATCTATTTCTATGACAAAAGTACTGAAAAATATTAAGAGAATAAACAGGGTTCACACTCTCTTTCACGGTAGTTGTATTGTAACGTTTTTATGCTACTCTGGAGACTATACAACGAATCCAAGATATTAGAAATTAATAAAATTACTGAAAAACTTTTTTATAATAGTTTTAATAGTAAAATGCTAATAGGTGGAATTCCCAATCTTTAATTAAAATAGTATTGCTTATTGAAACGCTAGAACTGATGTGTCTACTTTATTCAAAAATAATTATTTTAAATTTGTATATTTTTCTGTATACCAGATAATGTCGTCGCGTTAATGTAATTTAGAAAAAATTAAATATTCAAAATAAAATTGTGAATTGGATTAATGCTATTAAAGTTACAGCTTTAGGATACCATTCACATATAATCAGTTAGAGTTTAATATCATATATTTTTTTTAAAAGGTTATCATTCATAGAAGAAAAAGGAGATCGAATTAACAAGCTGCGTATAACACTTCTATTCAGCTGATCAAATAAAGATCTTTTTACTTTCGATCGACTCTAACCACTATATTCAATAATGCATAACAATATTACCATCACTATTTTATTATTATACGCATATAAAATGCCTGCAGTAATTTAGTTATAAACATAATGTACTTTCTTTATCCTATATATCTAGACTGCATCTTTTTAACTTTATATTTTAAATGTTCTTCAATAAATGATTACAAATATTATAAAGAGCATATAATTCTGACATATGACTATTACTATCATTATCAATCCACTAATCCAGTTTCTTTGACGTTTCATTCATGTTCTACATATTTAAAAAAACGTTCTTATCTCAGACACCCATCTATCTCATATCTAATTGTTGTTAGATCTTTTGCAAACTCTTAAGATCTAGTTTAAAATTCCAGCTGTCACTTCTGGTAAGATACCCAAGAATAACTTTATTTCAGCTTTTTAATTTTTTCAATGATATCTGTGATACCAGTTTATGTTCTAGACTATGTTTTCACTTTTTATTCCCAACATGGATCTCTCCATACTTTTTTGCATGTTCTAAAGTCTTAGTCTTAGCATTGTTCTTATATTAAGAGTCCAAGTTTCAGTCTATAAGTATGTAAACATATTTGCTAAAACTCTTTCTTTTTCAAGTATTTAGACACTTTCTTTTTAATATTTAATTAGTTTTTACCAAAATTGCTTTGTTCAAGTTTAATTCTGTGATATTTTATCTGCTACATTTCTATCTATAAAATAATCTGTACAAAGGATTTATTTTTCCAGTTTTTGAGAAGCTGTTTAACAATATGGTATTTAGTCTTTTTAGTATTTATGTTGATCCTATTTAATTGCAGGAAATCTATGGCTATTATAATATATTCTGAAGTATTGAGGATTGCTTCCAAAACAATCATATCAAATGCAAAAAGACCTTTGCTTATTCTAATTTTCTTACTTTCCCAGTTTAATTCACATAATATTTATTATAAAAATTGCTGTAAAAAGTTTTGGAGAAATAGAATCGCACTGTTGTAACCTTTAACCATATTAGCTTATTGGAATTGTATTGTGAATAAATATTTTTAATAAAATGATGTATATTAATATTTCAAATCTTAGAACTGCTTGCAGAATCAAATGACAACTTATATTCATTAATTTTTTTCATAATTTTTCCAAATATTTAGTTTTAAAGCAAAATGCATTGTTTTCAGGGAAAAAAGGTTAAGTGAAAAAATATTTTAATTTACAAAAATTACCCTGTGGGGTTTAGTATAGTTGATAGAGCATTTGAATTGAGATCGGGAGGCCTCAAAATCAATTCACATATCTGACTCTCAAACTTCTTATGAATTCCTGAGCAATAAAGTCATATGGATTTTTTAAAATTAAAAATTAATATAAGTGAGATAATATTTTCATAAAAAAGGAACATTATAGATGAAAAAAACAATAAATTTGAAAGGGAAAACTCTCTGACTTTCCAAGAATGTGTTGTTAAGAATACATTAGATGTTGATTACATAAAAACATATTACAATTGTTTTCTTTCATTTGTTACACAATTTATAACCTCGAGAATATGCGTGTAAAATGCAATAGTAGAGACCTCTACAGGTGTTTAACCACAAGCTTATGCTATGGAAGAAGAGCGTATGCTTGTGGTTAAACACCTGTAGAGGTCCCTGCTATTGCATTTTACATGCATATTCTCGAGGTTATAGCCTCAGTAAATATTACTTACGTAATCAATGTGCGTTTAATAAATTTATAATTACAATTTATAAGTAGAATCAAAGTTTAAAAAGCAGAAGGAAAATAATAATATTTAATTCAACTTTATTAAACACTAATATGATATTTAAAAAAAAACAATTTAACCAAAAAAAATACAAAAAACAAAGCAAATAATTAAACTAATCATATTGGAGGTGAAACCAAGTTCCAAATAACCCCAAATATATCTGTAGAAGCAAAAGACTGGTTTTTGGTTTTAATTTTTTTTAATACTCGGAACCATTTTGAATCCAGCTTATTCTTTTGATTAGTTTGAATCCAATGTTCTCTATAGAAGCATTGTAATGATAATAGTAAAGATTTTGTACAGTTCTGACAGAAGATTCATAGGGATAATTTTTAATATCTTCCATTTCATCTTTTTAAATACAAATACCAATACTGCACTATTTTTTTCATTCGGTATATTTATATCATTTAAACATTTGGAATTTAATTTATTCTTATTAGTTAGTATCTTTACCTGCTTTTTAAAAATATCTTGCCAGATGAAGAATGAATTGGTAGTGACATCCCAACCAAATTCACTAATGAGTATAATCAATGAAAGATTCATGTTCAATGGGATTGTTAACCAGTGAACCAATGTGCAGCCTAACACTGGCAAAAACAGAAAAAATCATCATAGCCTTCCTAGAAAAAAAAACAAGAGTTTACAATTAAAAGATACATAGACAATGTACTTGTCTGTGGATCTGCACAGACAATAACTGAAGCCCACAGCCAATTAATTGCCAAATCATCATTGCAATGGACTATTGAAAATAAAAAGATCACAAAAGGCATTAAATTTCAGACATAATAATTAATAGAATTAAAAAGAACTGGACTACAAAATGATTATGACACCATTGGATATGAGTAATGCAATCCCCCATAATCAAAAATCCCAATGGCATACAAACTAGCATGATTAGAAGGATTTTTCAGTTGAACCGAAGGACTTTGCAAATATAAAGCAGATCAAAAATGCAGCATTAAAGCATACATCAAACATCTATGCAGCATAAATTACAGCAAAAACCACTCAACAAAGAAAAAAAATTGAACAGTGAAATAAAACAGAACTGAAGACAACAAGATGACAACAAACTGTAGATTACAATGTCTTACGTATAAAAAAATAATAGTTAAAATAAATAAAAATTTCCCAATACCAATCAATTTCAAACAGATATCAACAATACCAAAGGCAAAACAACAGGAGGAAATCCTACAAATAGTCCAAAAGATTCAGTGCAAAGGATACACTGTAGTATATTATTGAAGAATCATGGATAAACATTTTCACAACAGTAGCACATCACAAGTTCCTATCAAACAGGCTAGAGAAAACCCAGATTAGATAGATATCTGTGTTCTTAGATCATGAAAAATAATAAATAATTTTGATCTACAAAATGTCAAACTTTGTGCTTAGAAATGACAACAGAAAGATGAAATTAAAGGAGGCTTTCTATATCAGAAAACAAAAAAGCTAAATGCATCAAATTATCAAAACAGTAGAATATGTAAATAGACACTATAAAAGCAACAAACCAAACAAAATAATACAATTATGAACATGATCCTCAGCACCCAAAGTGCATTAAGCCTAAAAGAAAACTAATGAGAGAAGAAAAACACACTTTACCAAGAATACTAACACACGCACACACACACACACACACACATATATATATATATATATGCAAAGTTATTACAGGTTGCAATAAAATAATATATAAATATAAACTTTCCAGCAGATAATATTATATAATATATCAAAATTAATACTCCAACACTGTTCTATTAAGTAAATGAAATATTCTCAATAAAAAGCCCAAGATAAAAGTTTTTTAGAGAAAATATCAGACTCTTGACCTCAACTTATATAGAGAGGCAAATCTTGAGCACTTAGGAGGAAAAGCATGAATATTTTAAATCAATCATATTATTTTATTAAAGCTATCTTTCAAATTGCTTTATATTATTTTAATTGACATTCACAAAATTTTTCAGTTTACAGCTTGTCAATATCAAATCAAATAATGAAATATGTAAATATAAATATCTCATCAGTTAATATTATATATTACATCAAGATGAATACTTCAACACTAAACTATTAAGTAAATAGAATACTCTCAATTCAAAGCACAAGATAAAACTTTTTTACAGAAAAAATTGGACTGGACCATCTCTTCTCTTCACCCTCAATTTATATATAAAGGTAAATCTTAAATACTTTGGAGATAAAGTATGAAGATTATATAGTTTTAATAAAATAATATGATTGATTTAAAAATCTTCATGCTTTTTTTCCAAAGTGCTTAAGATTTGCCTCTCTATATAATTTGAAGTAAAGAGATGAGACCATCCAAGCTTTTCTCCAAAAAGTTTTATCTTGTGCTTTGGATTGAAAGTATTGGAATATTAATCACAAAGTATTATATATATATATATAATTTACAGCTATAACACATTTTTATATTTCAATTATTTAATTATAGACAAATGAAAAATATCAAATGTTAAATAATAAGTATTTTCACTGAATCACATCTACATATCTTTTTAATTATTATTATAAATTGCACAAATTTATAATATAAATGTTGTATTTTTAGCAAGAATCTACTAATAAGAAGCATCTTTAAATAAATACACAAAATATTAATTATTTTTAACTTTAGATATAAATTTAAAATACATATGGAATATTCTTTCAAAGATGGATGACAATTTTTATTTTTAATCATTGATCTTTCTTTAATATATGTACCATGATATATTTTTAATAAATTACAGCTAATGCATACTTTTATATTTAAAAAATGTAAATATTTAGATGTTAAAAAATATGCTAATGGTTATTAAAATGCATTTTGACATAACCAAATCTTTTTAGTTACTCAAAGACATATATGCAGCTTTATAAAAATTATTATTTAGATATATTGGACTTTTACTAAATGTAAAATCTATATTTAAGTAAAAATAAATTTCTAGACTAATAAAAAATTAGCAATTCTTTCCTGGAAAGTTCCATTTTACTTTGGAATGGCATTTTTAGTTAAATTTTCTAAAAAAGGTTTACTTCAGATTTCATATAATTTGTGTACTGGTAATTCTATTGCAATTTTGCAATAAATACTTTCATTATGATTGATAAACATTATATATTTTAGTTTTTAGTTTTTTTTTATAGCTGGCAGAAATTATCTACAAAATATAAAGTTTTATAATTAATGGTTCAATTGTAAAACTTTATTTACACAAAATGGCGGTGCTTGTTCATATTTTATTTGTCAAATAGAAATTTATTATAAAGATGGGTTTTTTTTGGCTTTTTAGTAATTTTAAAGATGTTTTTATTTAATAAATACAAAATATATGTATTTTTATCATTAAATAATGTTTAAAAAAAATTAAACTTATGTCAATGAGAAAGAAGAAAAAATAAATATTCTCATTAATGTAAAAAAAATTAATTTCATTAAATAAATTTATAACTTTTATAATTTTTATTTTTTCACTTTTTTAATTATATTAAAAATTAATTTTAGCAATAACTTAGTTAAAAAATAATTGCATTTGGTCAAAAATATTATTCAATCTGAAGTTTGCATACCTAAAAATTAATTTTTCATGATATTTGGTCATTAAAGAGTTAATAACCATTTATGAAGATGGTGGTCATCATTAAGTATTTGCCAAAATATAGAATTTAAAAAATTGCTTTGCATAATTATAATTAATTAAATAAAAAACGATTATGGTATTTGGGGAATTATTCATGACTTAATGTAATTGAAGAAATTTAATTGGATGAAAGTAATGTTATTATTGGTTTTTTTTTTCAAAGCCTACAATTATAATATTGAAATATAACAGTATGCATTAGTTGTAATTTTTACAACTATATGATTCTGACAAATGAATAAGAAATGGTAATGCTCAGATATAGAGATTGTTATACACCTTTATAAAGACTTGTCTTGATTTTTTCCTTCCATTTGTATTTGTAATTCAAGTTTGCAAATGTTTTTTATTCATCTGAATAATGAAATGTGCCTTTTTTTTTATAAAGAAAAAAGAAACTACTTCATTGTATGGATGAACAAATGTTTGCAAATTTGAAAGGTTTATATAGACATATTTGGATAAATAATTTCTAAACTAATAAAGAATAAATTAGTAATCATATATATGTATAATTAGGGGGATTTGAGCCCAGATTTTCAAGTTTCCTTCAACAATCCACTTCATCTTATACAATTGATACACACGACCACATACATGTGAAAAATATTGGAGATCATTTATCTTTTCTACATTAGGTGGTCATGTGTATCTGTTGTATAAGATGAAGTGGATGACTGAAGAAAGCTTTGTAAGTCTGGATTCAAATTCTCTAATTACATTTGTCTTAAGTATATATATATATATATATATATATATATACTTAAGACAAATATATATATATATATATATATTGTCATTAAATGTTTTATTACAAAAATATGAAACATGTACCCACAGGCACAAATTAGCATCACTGGATTCCATATTTACTATACAAATAACTATTAATTGTAACTGAAACAATCCAAGTTTACAGTGAAGTTAATTTTGCCAAAAGTATGACAGGTTTATTTTGTAATTTTCTGGTCTCTTATTATAAGCTTTGAAGATTCTAAATCATTTGTGCAATTAATAATTTTAAATTATTTTATGTACAAAGGCCAGTTCAGAAACAAGAGAATTTAAACAAATGGTTGTTTGTATTTGAGTACTGAATTTTGATCCGTGGATCTTTAGTTTTTGAGTCTATCATTCTACTCTTGTACTGCTATGATATTAATAATTGTACTATCTGTTGTTCAAAACACCATGTGACATTCATGAACAATAATTTCTACTTTACTCAGTTAGAAATTGGTCCTTAAATTTTTTAATTCTTTAGTACCTTTACAACTATGTCGACACACGTACAGTAATAACTGTTTGCACTAGTTTCAGCAAGTAGCACGTCATAAACTCTAATGGAGTCTAGTGTTTAATTATAAATTAATGATGCCTTTTGCACTATTTAGGTATTACTTTAAAACATTTTTATAAATAGATATTCGCAAGCAATACAACAGTTTCTTAGAGGGTTAATTTAATAATTCTTTTTCTAATGATATGTGAAAATTGCGAAAAAAATAAAACTTAATTGAATGATTTCTGATTTTCCTTTACTAAAATTATTTGTTAGTTGCTATTAGTTTTTAATCAGAATCTCGGTATTTTTGCCAGATGCTGGCTCTTGGAAACTGTTAATAAAAGTAAGAGTTGTCATATTTCTTTTACTAGAATCTTTCTAACTGGAACTGATTATAGGGATTGAAATGAGAATTAGCTTTTCAGAGATTATAAAGTCTGAGTTACTTCTTAAAGACTTTTTGTAAATTCGAAAAGTCTTTGAAGGTTCTCTTAGGTCTTGTTTGTAGGGCTGAAATGTTTAATCAAAAAAAAAAAAAAAACGGAAAATATTTAAAGTACTGTAATGAAAAAATTAAAAGCGAACTAGTTACTATATATATATAATAAACTAAAACTATAATTAATATAAAATGTAATATCTCAACATAATAAAATAATGCAGTAGGGTGTTGCTCAAGGGGTTTTATAAGACCAAAAATGGCACAATTGATCTGTGATTTATGGGCGTTTAGCTCTTTGGTCTGCTATTAGGCTACTACATTAAACTATACAAAAAATATATTAATATTAACAACTACAAATAAATATATCAGTATTAACATCCACAAATAAATATCAGCTGTCAGTAGTTTATAGTGTGACTGTCGTATTCAGTAGTATTCTATTTTACAAACAAATTTTAAATTCTCCACTTAGAAGTTAAAATTTGTAAATATAGAAAAATTATGGAAAGTTATCCAAAATCAGTTTATCTGTGGAACACAAAAACTGGAGATGATTGACATAAGCTAGCTGGAGTTAATATTTATTTGCGTATTTTAATATTGCTATATTAAATTTTATAAGATTAGATCTAGTTTTTTATTATATTTATGTATGCCTGTTGTGAAATCTGACTATATATTATTAATTTATGCTTTATGCATATTTTACATATACATATAGCTTCAAGAATATTTTAATTGTATATGTTGCGATGACTGTTGCCAATAGACACTTTAGTTTAGGTAAATATTTAAAAAGCCAGTTTTTTTTAAGCGTAGTAAAGTAACATCAATAATGATTTCGATATTATATCAATATGGTCATGAAAATTAAAAAGAAAGTTATCTCTATACATTGCCCTTTAAAATACATATGTTTAGAGGAAAAAATGATAGCCAGAATAATTTTATTATTTATTTATTTAGCATTAAAAGCAACTTAATTGTAATATTAATAAGCCAATTAGCTAATGCACATGCGCTTTGTAGATTTAACTATACAAATTGTGTAAAAAAAAAAAAAAAAACAGATATAAAATGGCTGTCCGAATTTTTCAAGCCTGAAAAATAAATATTTTATATTTATTTGTTAATTACACATGTGGTATAAATTATACAAAATTTTATAAAGGTGTTCATAAAATCTATAAAGGAGTGTTTGGCTTATCAGAAAATTTAAGTGCCAAATATATATATTTAAAAACCTATGATTAACAAGAAAAATAGTAAAAAAAGTCCCCTTGTACAGATAAGAAAATTAGCTGCTGAGTTAGATTTTGATAAACAGAAGAATCAGAGTTTGAAGAAGCTATAAAAGGCAGTTTGAAAAGTTAATTACCTTCATTTTTATTTAAGTTATTTACATTGGAAAACACAGCTTATAGTATGATTATTCTGTGATAACAAGAGCTAGTGTATTTATTTATTTGAATTTGCACACATCTTTTTTTATTTTACTTTCCTATGTAAAATTATTTGCCAGAGTAAATCTGTTTATTGTTTACCACGAAGTCCATATCAAGTGACTGGAATGTGTATTTTGCAAGTTAGTCCTCAGCAATAAAAAATCATTGCAAAAATTTAAGAATCTAAGATTGTTAAAGAGGAATAATAGCCTATAGTTTAAAAAATGAATATAAATACAGATTTTCAATATGAGAACTAGATTAAAATAAAGAATAATCAATCCTAACAAGTATATCTCATCAGTATAAAGATGAAGTAGAAAGGTAGTTCTTTTGTAAATGTTAGAATGGAGGATTATTTTAAATTGCTCATCATCATACAACAATCCAGGATCTGTATGGCTGTTGATAGGCATTAGACAATAAAACTATAATGCTGTGTCTGATTGCAATATTCTATCATTAGTTGACAAGTTATTAATAAAAATTTTACAAAATCTTTGATTTCATCACTAATTTTCTGATCACCAATGTACTGTATTTGAATGTAAAAAATAATTGTACTAATACAATAGAATGCATTTTGGGCTAAGAAATAGTAGCACTGGGCTTTTCAGATGCTTAGATTAAATTATGTCTACTGTAACGATATGGATCTCACCTTAGTTGACACAACTGAACACATTTAATAATCAGAATTATCTTACTGAGGGAATAATATTTTGGAGTCATGAAGTAAGAAGGAAAGTTATTTAACATCACCCACAAAGCCCTAGCTAGAGATTTTTTTTTTCATGCCAAAATCTAAAATGAAAATCAGATCTTTCCTATGGCTATGTAACTTTTATAATCAATTTTAGACATTTCTACTGACCTGGAGTCCAAAAATAGGCTATAAAGACAGACTCCTTATGATGATAACCTTAAAATATTAAAGATAAATCTTTGGTCAAATAATTATGACAAAATCCAACTTCTGTGAACTCTCTTATGAGTGAATTAAGAATGATGTCTGCAGAATGGAAATTATTATATTCAAAATCAAGTAGGATAATTGTTCTGGTGTCTGCTTTATATTTAATGACTATTGAAAGGTCCAGAGAAAATCTTTATGATTACTAATAAAAAAGACTTGGCTACAATCTTGACATTTCCAAAAATTCATTTTGTGTCTGAGATAATTGTGGTTATGGAATAAAAACCCTCAAACTCTGGAATACAGTTATTTAATCAATAGTCAATACATCTGATAAAACCTGTGCCTTCAGATATCCATATATTCAGTTAATTGTTATAAGAATTTCAAAAAATATAGTAACAAATGTCATAATCTGTGTTTGTGTTCCGGTCTGTCAGCAATATTTATGCACCGTAAATTATAAGCATAAGGCTGATCATATACAAGCCAGTAGAAAGTTTATTTGTGGTTGATAAGTAAAAATCCAGAATTGTAATAAAAATAATACAATATCTGGAAGGAGAATCAGCTAACCAGCCTTAAAAATAGCCCTCAAAAATTTAAATTAGAAGCTGAAATTTATTCAGCATAAAACCTATGACATTATAGCTATAAATTTTTTAAGGGTCATTACTCCTGTTAAGAACAATGAAATTCTTGATGAAATATTATTAGAATCACAATAATTTACTTTTGTTGAAAAACCCAAAGCAACTGTCTTGAATCTTAGACATTTTTTATACTCAATGAATGGCAAAGGGGAATAGCTAAAATGCAAATAAGATAAATATTGACATCTATTTAGAATCTCCAACCTAACACCTGTGAACATGCCATGAGGAAGAATATATCCTTTATAAAACATAAATAAGGATAGAGGAGTACCATTTTTTCTTTAACATATCTCAAGGAAATGATAAAGTAATGGCAATAGTTAGCCTGCAACTCAATTTGAATAAAATATATTTAAAAAATTTCAAAGTTTGTATGTAGACACACACTGTAAAATGTCAAAAAACAATGCTTTCTTAATAGCTTATGGGATGTGAGAAAGCAAAAGGCACTTATAAAAATCACATCACCTGAGAAAAATTTGATTAAATACTTGAAGAAATAAGATGAGTATGTGATTTATGCTGAAAGTGAAAAGATCTTTGGGAAATCAAATATTGTCTGATGATAGGGCAACTAGATCTGAAACACTATCCCTTGAAGGTAGTAGAATTTCATTTAAGTAGTCATGATGAATTTGAGAACATAATCTATCACTTTTGATGCTAAAATATTACATAATGACTTCTTGAGCAGCTGATCAATTGATTGGATATTTAATTATTTTCAGTGGCACAGACTTCAATGTTCACAATATGAGAATAACAAGAAAAGCAGTAATATATAACTATTGTTAGTAGTAACTTGCAAATCTTTTCAATAATTCACTCTAATATAGTTTAAAAATATTTAAAAATGTAAATCAAAATATTTTATTTGCAAAACTTGTTTAACATATCTACCACTATTGTCAATATAAAAATTTAAGTATTTTATATAATTAACAGACATAATGGTCAGCAATATCAAAAGTCATGGTATTATATGCCTCAAATGATGCATATAATTCTAACATTTATCTGCAGAAAATTGTAACTTTTATAATAGTTCTTTTTGATTTTTATAAAAGTTAAAGTTCATATAGATAGAATTTTCTAATTTTCAAAATGTTGACAGATGTCATTTTCTGATGCATCTGCCACGATAAAAAAAAACAGAAGTCACTGAGAGAAGTTTAGCATGTTTTAATCATGCATTTATTTTGTTTACATTATGTTTTCCAACATATTTTCATTATTAGTTAGTAGATTAGATGCATATATCCAGACTGTTAAATTTTACAATAGCTATTTACTGTATTCAGTTTTCTACATTAGAATTATTTTGATTCATTATTCTTAGTCAAATACATCACATGAAAATATACTCTAACTCTCTGATATAGAGCATGTGAAACATTTAGAACTGCATTCTAAACTTTAATTAATTGGATGAATAACTTGTTACAATAAAAAATATCAGGTGGTTTATTGTGTGTGAAGTTGTAAGAAATTAAGTTATAAGAAGCTTTAGCAGCTGAGATCATAATTTACAGACCTTGATCTTCAAAGCATGTCAATCTATCATTGTATTTACAGCATTCTGGACACTTGCTACAATAATCATTAAATATGTAAAATAAATAATAGTCATATGATCAGAAGTTCAAATAGTTGTGTGACTTCTAAAAAGAGATTGAATCTAATAATTCTATGATATTGGCCAAACTGAGCCTTTCTTTGATTTCTGTAACTTTTCTTAGCCTGGAAATCATTTCAAAGATGTCTAACTCTTAAATTTGCCACTTTGGTATAACTTTGAAACAATCAAGAACATCATTTGTATAAATCATTATTTTTGTAGTAAATCTTGATAAATTTTCTCTCCTCCACCCCCTCACTTTTTGCTACCTTGTATTATCAGAAAAAAAGTATATTTATGTGCTATGCAATATTTTTGAGCAATAGCCACAAAAATTCATTTT
The DNA here is from genome assembly GCA_028023455.1 of Epiperipatus broadwayi. Classification (NCBI taxonomy): domain Eukaryota; kingdom Metazoa; phylum Onychophora; class Udeonychophora; order Euonychophora; family Peripatidae; genus Epiperipatus; species Epiperipatus broadwayi. The sequence continues at coordinate 503,379 of JAQFVV010012574.1, read as the reverse complement.
TTATGTCATCACTACAATTGATTTTCTCTGCCATTAGTTGTTAAAATGAGGCAAGTAAAGGAAAATTTATGACAAATCTGTAAAGTGACAAATAATAGTATTGTTAATGTGACGTTTTCTTCTCTAACATTTAGATGTGCAAATACTAATTATATTTTAATTATAAAATTAAAGAAATAAATTTATAATAATTATTCAATAAAAAAGAGAACAAAAATGAAGAACCTTTATTCTTAAATACTAATTCTATTTAGGCTAAACAATAACCTTTTCTAATATTTAAATATATTCATATCATTTTTATTTTTAAATCTAATAATTGTAAAGTTATAATTGCTGTCTTTCTACTTTTAATAAAGAAATGTTATTCGTTGAAGATAATGCAATTATCAATAAACAATAAAAGTAAGTAGTTAGGGCATTTTCTTGCTAAGCCATGAACTGGAGTTCAGTTCTGGCTGGAACTTCAAAAAGTTGTATTTCAGTTCTGATTGGATTTTCAAAAATGTTTAGTACCATAAAATTTTCAAAATAACCATAGGTTGTTAGCTCATAGGCATCTGAATATCTGCCCAATAGTGGCTTGTAAATAGACATTTATCATTATTTAGTGAATTGAATTTTATTAAAACAAAATCACATTTGTAATAAAAGTATGTCATATATCTATTTACAAGTGCTAAATCTGTAGTTTAGAACTTTAATATGCAAAATATCATTTTTTAAATTTTTCTGAACAATTCTGCTATTTGAGATGTGCATGCTGTTTTTTTAAAACTCATATTCTTTGTCCTAACATTGCAAACTAATTCATATTATATATGTTTTAGCTCCAAATTTATCCCAATCTTTATTTAATAAGTCAGTTGTCAAACATTTATATTATTACTTTTTGTGCGGTTGTTACAAGAAATGTGCATCACTGATAAATAGTTTGCTATAAATATAAAAGATTATAAAATATTATCTTGTATAATCTACCAGTAAATGTTTCATTCTGTAAATTACTATCTTTTATATTGTACTTTTTAATGTATATAGCTTTTAAATTTCAAAATTTGTTCAGGTCGATAATTTTTCAAACATAGCTAAATCTGAACAAGTCTATAAATTAATATCTCCTTATTTATAAATCTATGGATAATTTCCATTGATCAGATGATTTTTAACATACTGATCAACAAACAAAATGTGATTGTAAAGATATGTAGTTTTTGCTACTGACGAGGAGAGATTTGCAAATGACACATCTCTTAAATGATATATATAATTTGTGAAACGTTTAAAGATATATTTTTTTGCTGCTACATTGCTATGCAAAAATTATTAGTTTCAAATATCGAAATATTTTATTTGTAATGTAATATAAGTCTAATTTGAAGAGAATCTCAATCTAATAAATCATTTTCACATAGGTAAATGAAGAAAGTGGCATATTTTGTCTATATATGTTGCATTTCTCACCTCAGTTACTTCTATCAAGTACATCCTGTTAAAGTACTTGTTATCAAAGTAGCGAATTTTTTAAGTGCATATTTTATTTGGATGTGGATTAAATTATTAGTAATAATTAAAAAACAAAAATATTTTTTAAAAAAAAAGGGAAGAAAAAATTTCTCTCATTATTGATTTTTCACACTTTTTCCCTCTGTGTACTTGACAATGTTTACTCTAATTAGCATTTTTTAATTTATAAATTATAAACGTCGCATAATCGTTAATAACAACATGTTAAACACCCTTTATGTATATATGTGTTTGTGTGAGTGTTTGTAAAATGAATAACTAACTACCTTTTAATAAAATAGAGCTCTACCATTGATTCACAGCCTTTACACACCTTGTTTTATCTATTCTCTAAAGCAATTGGCAATTTCCAAGATTATTAATCACAACAATAAAGATCTAGTAATCGAAAGATTTGCTACTGATTAGCACTGACTTTCAATTGTATACCTGGAAAACATTATTAGATTTAATGACATATCTTTAAAAGAAATATCAGGATTATTCTAGTTAAATGTTTTCTGTGACTCTCAATAGATATAAAAATTAGTCACTGAAAAAGTATTGAAAAAGTATTGATATTTTTGAACCAATGGGATTGGCCAAAAACAATAACAACCATATAATTACTTTATCAGATTAGACCTGAATTTATTTTCTACCTTGATCATATCATAAAATAATCTTCATTAAAAACATTTGTAATAATTGGAAATATTAGCAAAGAATAAAGAGAATAGCAATGATATGAATGCATTCCATCATCATATTAATAAATGCACCTAGATGAAACCTGAAAAAATAAATAGATGATAGATTATTTTGGAGGAGAATGATATATATTGCGGATAAAACAATCAAAATTGGAGCAAATTATTTAGAAACAATCAAAAGTATCTCTCTGCAGTTGATATTTCATTCAATCAAGATTGTTCATTATCCATTTAGTTTTTAAGATGTGGAAATAAGCAATAATTAGTAGGTGACCACATACTTATTACAATGATAGGGTATTGTTACAATAGAATAGGATAGAAATACAGATTGGTGTAAATATTCCTATATATAGTTTTATATATATAAAAAAAAAACTTTATCTAAAGAGAACAATATTAAGTTTGATAAAAGTTTACATGGCCTAAATACATATCGAAGTCTTGATCTTCAGAGGTGAATTTTCTGGTCTTGGCTATGAAGCACTCAGTGTATTAATGCATGCATATAATATACTGACTAAATTTAGTTTTAACATGATTTTGTAAATAATATATATGATTTATAAAATTGTATATAGAATTATTGCATATATGTTAAAACCCCTCCATGTTTTAAAATTTATTTATTTTTATAATTTCTATAATTGCAAAATAGTAGCTGGATTTTATTATTATTCAAATAATTGATTGCATAAGGGTAATAAGAGTTTAATATTAATTTTTGCATAGGATTAGTGATATTAAAACTCTTGGAAAAAAATCAAGAATCCCTTCAGAATCATCTAATTTGTTGTTGTTTTGGTTTTTTAAGACTGCTAATGGTGCTCTTTACTATCAGGGTAAAGAAAACAATCCAATTCATGACTATTTTCTTCTTTTGGTATCAATCTTTTCTGTTTTGCAAAGTTTTCTGATTGTCTTAAATTGCCTTATTAATAAGAAAATTTCATCCTAATTATTTATGCTTCCAGTAAAACCTCATGTCTATTTTGAGTGAGTATAAACTTTTTTTCTTGTTGTCTCAAAAGTCTTTGCAACATTATAGTTTAAACTATCAATCACTTTGCTATTGGTTTGTTTTTCAGTGTACATCTTCTATAGAGAACTGTGGGAAATATTCTACTCTGACCAATCCACATCTTAATAATAATGCTTGTCAATGTCTAAACAACTCAGAGTTTTTCCCTCTGATAGTCTTGCTTTATGGATTGTTTTGTTGTTAAGCAGATAAGATATACCAATCATATCTATGTAATAAGATATACCAATGGTCACAATCATCAATTTTGAAGTCACATTGTTTCTGTCATTATAATCTCTTTCTTTTCTAATCCTATTTCCATTCTTTTTTATAGTATATCTTTATTAGTGAATTTGGTATTATTGATGTGCGTAAGATTATTTCTTTCAGCAGTTCAAAATTCATATCTATTTTATACAATTTAGCTTTTCTCATAACATATTTAATATACAAATTGATTGACAAAGTATCAGTATATAGACCTATGATATTCTATTGCTAAAGAAAATAGTTTGTTTCACCAGAGTTTGAACAATATGCCTTTCTACACCCATTTTGTAAAAAACAAATTATAACATAGTCAACTGAATCAAAGACCTTGTTATAATCAATAAAACAATACTAAATTGTATTTCATGACATTATCAGTTATCCAGATACACCATCAATGTCTTTAGTTTCTTGATTGTTACTAAGTTCAATTTCTATATCTAATTATATTTTTCAATGTAAGATAGTAAATTATACAGAAAAATTTGCACTACAGTCTTGCTTTAAGTGGTATAAAAAATATTGGACAATAATTTTCACATTTATCCTATATTTCTTATTTTGGTATAGAAATAAAAATTGATTTCTTTCAATATGTAGATTATTGAGTAATTTTGCCATATTAATTGACATCATCTGGATGGCAATTTTACTCATTCTTATCCCTTTAAAATTTAAGATTCACTGTCTTTAATCCAATAATCGTATTCTTTAACAATGATCTCAAGACTAAAAATCAGGAAAAGCAAGTAAGGAGAATACCATGACTAAGAATGTTTTTACGTTTAATTTTTAATACAATTTTAACATTTTAATTTTAGAGCTACATTATAACTTCTACAACTTCAATTTATTTTTTTCTGACAACATCTAATAATGGAAAGACTTTGTAGTATAAAAATTAGGACTTTATTTGTCAAGATATACAGCCTGCATTCAAGTCCAAGCTAAGCGAATCTTAGAATTTTTTTAGGTAACAAGCAAACTTTTTTTCTAAATTCACCCTTAACAAATTCAAATAAACAGCTAATATTCAGTGGTAAATGGATGTCTATAATTAGTTAGAGAGTAAAGAGACCAGATTAATCTGTATTAGTCAAATGAGTGTTTTAATGTACAATTGTAATATCGCTTGATTTTCAGGACAAGTGGGATAGCATTTCATTTCCGCAATTATTTTTATATAAAATAAAAGATGTGATTGCTAGAAAATCAAATAATGTTATTGGGGAGGGTAGTACTTATTGGTATTACTATTTTTTCAACAAAAAATATTTAAAAAGCCATTAGATATTCATTTTTATGACTAAGTAAAGAAAAGGTTAATTAAATATAACTGAAAATATAAATATAATTGGAAGTATAACTGGAAGTATAATGCTTGGTTATGGTAATAGAAATGAGAGAGGACATAGACTTGTGGAGTTTGCAGAAAAAGAAAAACTTTATATTATGAATTCTTTTTTTGATAAAAATGTTAAAAGGAAATAGACATAAAAGCATCCAAATGAAGGTACAGCAGAATTGGATTATATTTTGACTAACAGAAAATACATATTTCAAGATTGTAATGTTCTTAATAAATTTAACACAGGAAGTGATCATCGATTAGGAAGATATAAGATACGTGTTAATGCAAAACTAGAGAGACAAAAATTATTAAGAAAAACAATATTTACAGTTGATATTCCTAATCTTCAGAAACATTCTAATGAATTTAAATTAGAACTTACAAATCGGTTTCAAGTATTAGTAGATTTTGAACATGATTCAGATTTGAATGAAATTAATATGAAAATAATTGATACAATTTTAAAAACTGCAACAAAGATAGTTGGGAAAAAAAGCAGCAATTGAACAATAAAATTTCTACTGAGACTAGAGAATTTAGGAAGAAAAGAAGGAATATGAAGGTATACAAAAATGATGCATTAAAAAGGATTGAATATCTCGAATTTTGTAAAATGCTGCGGAAAAGAGTTGAAAATGATATAAGAAAGTATAACTGTGAACTAGCAAAAAATGCTGTAGAAGAAAATAAAAGTCTCAAGAATGTAAAACAACATTTTGGTATTGGTAGGAAATTTATATCAGCAATAAGAAAAAAAGATGGAACTATTACTAAAAAGAGAGATGACATCATGAAATGTGTAGAAGACTTTTATCAAGAATTATATAGTAATAAAGAACAAGTACCTCCTATATCTATTACATCTTCTGAATTGCCCAGAATTTTAAATGAAGAAGTGAGACATGCAATAAAATATATGAAGAAAGGAAAGGCTCCAGGTAATGATGGAATTACGATTGATATATTAAAAAAAGCAGGTGAAGAAATAGAAAATATTTTAGCAAAGTTATATACCAAATGTCTAAATCATAAAGATGTATCAGATGATTGGAAGAATGCAGTATTAATATTAATATTTTAGAAAGGTGATAAAGAAGATATTAGAAATTACAGCCTTATCAGCCTTTTATCGGTTTTATACAAAATTTTTACCAAGATAATTACAACTCGTCTACAGAGAACATTGGATTTCCACTAACCAAGAGAACAAGCTGGATTTAATAATGGTTTTAGTACAGTAGCTCATATTCAGGTATTGAGAGAAGTTATAGAAAGGACAAATGAATATGAGGTGCCATTATGTTTTGGATTTGTAGATTATGAAAAGGCATTTGATTCTATAAACATTTCTTCAGTGATTAAAGCATTGGATCATCAAGGTATAGGTTCAGGATATTGTCATATTTTAACAAATATTTATAAAAATGCAACCACAACAATTAGATTACATAATGATACTGGGAAAGTCAACATTGGGAAGGGTATAAGACAGGGTGACTCCATATTTCCAAAACTTTTTACAGCAGTGCTGCAAGAAGTATTTTGTGGATTAAAATGGGAAGCCAAAGGAATGAAAGTAAATGGAGATTATTTAAGTCATTTAGATTTTGCAGATGATGTAATTGTTTTTGCAAATAATGCTTTAGAGCTGCAGTAAATGTTGCAGGAGTTATCAGATGAAAGTCGGAAGGTAGGACTAAAGATAAATGTTAAAAAGATTAAAGTAATGTTTAATCGATTTTCTCAATATATGAAAATAAAGATTGATTATGATGAGTTAGAAGAAGTTAACAGTTACAAATACCTTGATCAGATTATTAATACAGATGGAAACATAATGGATGAAATTAATCACAGAATTAAACTTGGAGTGCTTTTGATAGAAATAACTTGAAACTAAAAGGAAATATGCCTATGTGTTTAAAAAGAAAGGTTTTTAACAAATGTGTTTTACCAGTTCTTAATTATGGATCTGAGACTTGTACACGTAATAGAAGAGCAATACAGAGACTTCAGACCACTCAGAGAAGTATAAAAAGATGCATGTTGGGAATAACAAGAAGAGATCGAAAATGCAATGTATGGGTAAGAGAACAAACAGGTGTTACTGACCTCATTGAAAAAATTATGAGATTGAAGTGGAGTTGGGCTGGACATATTGCATGAAGAGATGATAATAGATGGACAATCAAAATCTTAAACTGGATTCCAAGAGATTGTAAAAGACCCAGAAAGAGACCATGTGTTAGATGGATAGATGAAATAAAAAAATGTGCAGGGATGATGTGGAGAAGAGAAGCTAAATATCAGAGAAGATGGATTGAACTTGGGGAGATCTTCATCCTGCAGTGGATTGATAATGGTTGATGATGATATGTGGGAAATTATAAATACAGGGTGTCTATAAAGTCTGCGTGTAATTTAAAAAAATTATAACTTTATTAGTATTTGTGACAGAGAAATTATATAGAATGTATTGGAAATGAGAAAAATCTATATTTTTGTTGTTGTTTTATTGTATTTTATTAAGGTTCCACATGTCCATCTTTATTCATAATACAAAGGGTAATACAATTTTGTAGTTCTCTAAAAATATTTGCCAATTGATTTACAGTAATACCTGAAATTACATTAGCTATTTTAGTTTTTAAGTCTTGTAATAATTAAGATATGGTTGTATGCATGATTGTTTTCACATGGCCACATAAAAAATTCTAAGGAGTCAAGTCTGGAGAATATGGAAGCCAAGAAAATGGTCCATCTCTTCCAACCTATCTGTTAGGAGCTTTCTGATTTAGAAACTGTTTAATATGCAGAGCAAAGTGGCAAGGAGCTCCATTTTGTTGAAATACTCTATCATCTCTTAGTCCTAATCATTCAAGCTAAGGAAAAGGGTAATTCTACAGCATATATAAGTAAATGTGACCATTAATAACATGACCTTCAAAAAGGAATGGCTCTATGGCTGACTTTTTCCCAAAGCACACCACACATTAACTTTAGGAGAATCCCTTTCATGTTCAACAGTTTGTTTCATTTGAGTTTTCAGTTACCCAAATCTGGAAATTATGCCTGTTGATTTTGCCACTAATGTAAAATGTTACTTCATCAGAGAACATTAAACTATTCAAAAAGGTGTCATCATTGCCAAGTTTTTTATTGAACTGATGGCAGAAAGTTACCATGCATGATAGTCCTTTTCTAACAACATTTGATGCAATAGAATTTTGTCAGGTTTCATGTGAAGTTTTTTCAGAAGAATCTCATGAATAGCCTCAGTTCTAGTGTTGCTTGTCTCAATGACTTTCTTGGACTTGCCTTAAAGGATTGTTCTGTGGATGCTACATTTTCTTCACTATATATGTGATCTACCAGACTGCAGCTTATCATGGATTGAGCCTGTCTCTTTGAATTTTTTCATCCATTTGACTATAGATTTCCTATGAAGTGGTTCTTTACTGTATTCAATTCTAAATTTTCTTTGTACAGCAACAGTAGATTTCACTTCAGCCAACCAAAGGACATAGCTTACTGTTTCTTTAGTTGATGCCATGGGTCATGTAATTCTGAAAAATAAGTATTTTTTAAGTTTTGAAAGATTGTTAAATTATTGTGTTGAAGAGTTACTAAATACTTTTACTTAATACTAGATACATTAAGCTTTCTAATACTTTTTACAGATTCTATTACTTTATTACTTTAAAAGCAATAAAAAAAACAGAAAACAATTTTTATTGATGCAAAAAAGCATTTTTAGTCCTAAATTGACAAATGAGTTAAGAAAGAAATATTAATAATACAGAAAGCAGCCATTCTTGGCATTTCTAATCATTATCAATTTACTGCAGGATGATCTTCGTACATTCAATCCAATTTCTCCAATCCATAACTTTTCAATTTTATATTATTCCAGTAAAATTTCTTATCTCTTCTAACCATTTTACATATGGTCTTGTGCTAAGCATTTTACAATCTTTTGAGATTCAGATTAAAATTTTAATGTGCATTTACTGTCACCTATTCCAATATCATATCCAGCTGAACTCCACTTTACTCTTTTAATAATGCTTTCAATGATGTCAGTGATATTTATTTGTACTCTCTTTCATATTTCTCACTTTCAGTTCCTCCTTGTTACTTTCAGCATACATTTCTCCATATTTTGTTTTCTGTTAAGTATCTAAGTTTCAGACCCATTTCTAAAAAGCAGTAAAACATTTTTATTAAAAACATTTCTGTCCAAACATAAATTATTTCTACTAAAAATTTTCTACCCAAGTTTAATTCTATGATTAATTTCAACTTTTATGTTTTTGATCTATATGAATAATTTAACCAAGTTTATTTGTAGTATGATTAACAATATTTTTTTCTGTGTAAAACCAGTGAATATTAATCTTTTTAGCATTTCTCTTTGGATCTACTTTTTCATTTTTGCAAGATAATTCTTGTAATATTTCTTGAAGCTCTGAAGAATTATTTACAAAATAATCAGATCATTTTCAAAATCCTTATAAATTAAATAATTTTCATCTATTTTTATATTCTTAGCTTTCCATTTTAATCCACAAATATTTTTCAAAAAACTCCTATAAAAAGTTTTGGGGACATAAAATCACTCCATTACATATCTTTATCATTGTTAACATTCTTAGTGTTGATCTGTAGTTTAATCACTGCTATTGCATTTGATAAACATTATTCAGAATATCATAATATATCTTGATAGTCCAGATCAAAAAAACAATAATAATGATAGGAAGACCGAAATCAGCAAAGATAAATATAAGTACAAAAATTGTAATCTGTATTTCATATTTCAATATTACGACACAGTACCGTGCTTAACAGGTTGTAAAGAAAAAAACAAATGATTTTATTGATCAAGCCTTTTTTTTTCCAATCGGAACGAAAACATAGAATAAATTTATCTCCTTTTAGTGACTTAAATGATTTATTTAAAATTCAAACAAACCATGAAATATAATTAAATCATCCAAAAGTAATGATTCTATTTAAAACATTTGGTTTGATTCATACTAATGACACTATAAGTAAAAAGTATTAAATATTATAATTCACACTGAGAAGTTTAAAAAAAGTAAAATTATTAATTATGGTAATTTATAACTTAGGTCTCCATAAATAGGCATTCCATAATCATGCAGAAGATGAACAACCAATCACGCAGCAGAGGTAATTATGATAATAATGTGCATTTATTAATCAATTGTGATAAATAAACTATTGACATTTAGATTTTGTGATTATACTTTCAGGATTTTCTAACAAAATACAGACTAATTTAATAGGATCTATACTTTTTTAACTATATTCATAACTGTGGGAAAAAGGGTTTTATTTGTTCCAATGACATTTAGTAAAAAAGGCAAAACTCTCTATACGTATTGCCAATCACTGCAAGCCAGAGTAATCAATGGATGCCAGAAAGCTTGTACATAAAATCTCCATCTAGTGCCTACTTATCCAATATCTTTAGATTAGTTTCTGGCTTGTGGCCTTCATCAGTGAGGAGCCTTGGATCTGAGAGCTCTGTACCTAAATCTTAGGATCTAATGCAGCCCTCCAGCAGCCACCTTTTATCTCTTACTTAACTACAAAACTATAAGTCAAATTGAAAACATTGTAATATTTTTAATCCAAGCTCATTAGCTTATATAGTCATATAGGTTTGAACTCAGTTCAGTACCTATACATTTTGATTACTCTGGCTTGCAGTGAGTGGCAATATGTATAGAGAGTTTTACCTGTTTTAATAACAGTTATAAGCAAGCATAGAAAATGATTATCATGTGATGTTTATTGGGCAATGACATTTAATGAAACTAATGATTATAGGAATATTTCACAGTTACCAGATGTGCTTAAATCAAAATTAACAATTTCTAGAATTTACAGCTCTATAAAACTGACAACGAAACCTTCCAGCACTTCCTACTTAAATGTCCTTTTCTGCTTGGTGCGAAAAAAGTCATCAACTCCTGCTTCTCCTCACACAGGAATACCATCTTCAACCTCCAAGAATCCATAGAAACAGGGGTCTTCGCAGCTATTAGATATCAGTTTTTCTCATCTATGCTCTCTGGTTGCTCCGATGTGCCATTATCCTTGATCAGAGAGTACATCCAGTCAATCAAAAGCTCTTGGACCTAATTCGCGCTCTCAAAACCCAAGATACCAAACTAGCCCCACCTCCACTCCTCACAGACACTTGGGCAATTCTCCAACTCCCATCCTCTCAGTCTCTGTCATAGGACTCAATCATGAAGATATGCATTTCTGACCAGCCTGGACTACACACCATGTCCCTCCTTCCCCTCTTACCATGTTGCTCCTGAAATTTCATTTATTTTACTGTATCTGTTTTTTGTTTTTTTTTTATGAATAAACATTTCATCACTGAGGAAAAAAAACAATTTTTAGAATTTATTGATATTAGTTATGAGAGAACACCTGTTTTGGCTAAATATGTATCTCAACTTTTAAAAAATTGTGATTATAAAAAGAGATAATTTCACAACCGTATGATGATGTAGCTGCAGTGTCTAATAATTTATCAGGACTTCAAGAAAAGATAAAACAGCAGTGTTTAAAAGCTCATTTTGTTTATTTCTGTATTCATAGATTAAATCTTATTTTGTTTCATGCTCTCAAAAAATCACAAATCAAAGAATGTAAAATTTTCGTTAAAACAACAAATGCTTTAGCATTTCTCTTCAGTAGTTCTACAAAGTGTATTAATGAACTGGATAAAGAAGTTAAAAGATTTCCATCTGTAAAAGCAACAAGATAGGCAGGACTGGGTGATTAATTTGTAATCTGAAGCAAGTCTTAAAAATTGAGTATTTTAAAAAAATATTTAGAAGGGTACAGACATAATACATTTACCTCACTAGTTTCTAACTGGAGTTTAAATCCAGATCAAATTAAATTCTTCTCAAGATTCATGAAGATTCTATTTCTCATATGCTAAAGATTAAAAGTCTAATGGAAGTCTACTAAAACTCTCATGATTCAACAATTGACAAGCTTGTTGAACACTAACTTCTTCTTTATTGACACCTCCTATTTAAAATGATCTATTAAAGTAAGCAATAGATAATAATAAGAAAAATGAATTAAATAAAAATAAATATCTTTTTTATTCTTCTAGTTATTTTATTAATTCAAAATCTTACTATTGGATAAGTGCTTTCAGAGCCTGTTTACTCCATATTCATAGCCTTAATATGTATTAAACTCATTGTATGCAAATTTATGCAAAGCAAAATAACTCAGAACATCCATTTTTTTGAAATTGCGAAATGTATCTTTTCTATTTATAGCATGTTTTTTATTCTTCTAGTTATTTTATTAAATTCTCTTTCATTTTTATGCATTATGTGTATGTTTTTAATAAACATGCTATAAATAGAAAAGATACATTTCGCAATTTCAAAAAAATGGATGTTCTGAGTTGTTTTGCATAAATTTGAATACAGTGAGTTTAATACATATTAAGGCTATGAATATGGAGTAAATAGGCTCTGAAAGCACTTAGCCAATAGTAAGATTTCGAATTTACTAATTTTGCCTTTATACATTGAAGCATATTGTATTAATTAATAAATTCTTGCTAGATCATTTAATTGTTCTTGAAATGTTGTCCAAATCATTTTTTAAAATTTTCAGCTTAGAAAAACTGGCTTTGACTAATGTTACACTTATAGATAATATTAATAGAATTTACTGAATCATAATAACAATTTTCAACTGAGACAAGACAATATATATATATATATATATATATATATATATGTATATATATATATATATATATATATGTATATATATATATATATATATATATATAAATGTAAAAAATACTAAAACAGAGTTTAAATATAAAATGCATCATATTCACAGTTAGTCTGTTAAGAACATTATTTTTTTTTGCTGATTTGAAAGTGTTTGATTTTTTGGTCATTACATATTCATATTTATTTTGTGTAATAAACCATGCCTTTTTTATTTTACATTTGTGATTGTTTCCCTTTTTGCACACAATCTTGACAACACCTGGACCACAACCATGGCTTTGCTCCTCTCCCCACACATCCATGAAAGGAAAATCAATAGTTTTAGACCCAGTGGCCACATCCCTTATACACCAATAAATTCTGAGCCATCCCAACTTCAAGACCCTCCCTGGTCTCACCTCAGCACACATGAGCAGTTGTTTAGAGTGCAGTCTATAGCACAGACAATACTGGCCAGTCCAACATTAAAATCTTATCTGCTGTGTTGTTAATAAGTTTTCCTAAATCTATGGAAGCCTCAAATCCAATATCATATCCATTCAAGCACACTGGTGCTACCTCATTACCTGCACATAAAAAAATATAACAGAGCAATCCAACCCCCCCCTTCTATGATAGATTGTTTCATAAACTATCCCAGCTCTGAATTTCTCCATACCATTTATGTATGATTTTTTGTAATAGCCTGCTTTTATCAAGTCAACTACATATATGTTGAGAATTTTCTGTCTATTCAATTCAAAAAGCTGGTTATTATAGAACGTACATATATAAATATATAGAGAGAAATTTAAGGACAGAATCATTGATGAAACAGTCTATTGCAGAAGTAATGAGAGTTGGATTGCTCTGCCATATTTATCACATGTAGGCAAATATTCTTGGAAAAGTTTGATGTCAAATTCAATGCACTTAAGCAAGATTACAAACAACACAGGGGATGAGATTTTAGCATAGGATTGGCACAGTGTGATATGTGCAGCAGAGTGCAGCCAGAGAGACTGTCCATGTGTGTTGTAGTAAGTTCAGAGTAGATTTTGGAACTAGGGTAGACTTGGCATTCATCAATGTATAAGAAGTATGACATTGGGTCTAAGGCTGTTGATTCATCATGGTTGTGCTCTGGATGATGATCAAGACTGTGTGTGAGAAGGGAAAAGATTGCAAATGTAAAATAAAGGAGGCATGGTTCATTACATAAAATGAATATGTAATAAACCAAAAATCTAATAGTATTCAAATCTGCAAAAAATTAATGTTTTTAATAGACTAACAATGAATATAACATGAGAGTGTTTGAAAATATAATTGGTACAATAAATCTTATCAAATTTTATATTTAAACTTTGTTTTATTATTTTTTACATAAATATTTAGAATATCAGAGTATCAAAGCTTAATTATATTTATATACAAAGAAGTAATATGAACATCTTTAAAAATAATCCATTAAGAATTGACAATCTGGAATTCAGTAAAATGATACAAAAAAAGAGTAAAGATATGAAAAAATATATTTGTAAAATGGCAATGAAAGATAAAAAGAGAATAAAAATGTTAAAAGTTTAAAAATTATCTCGATGATATTAGAAGGAACGTATCAAAAGTATAAAACATTTCATATTGGAAGAAAGTTATTTCAGCAATAAGAAGAATAGAATTATAGCTAAAAAGAAGAATGTCATTACAAATTATGTGAAAGAAATTTATAGTAATGATGAATAAACTAACATAGCATTTTAAATATTTGAAAGATTAGATATACAATTAAATGCATGAAAAAGGGACTTCAAGGACTAATAGGAATATAATCAACATCTTAAAAAGAGAAATAAAGAAACAGAAAAATTGTTGGCAAAACTTTATATCAAATGTCTAGTGAAAATGCAGGAGTAATATTAACATTTATGAAAAATAATAAAAAAGACATTAGAAATTATAGATCAGTTCTATGTAATATTTTATTATGATAATTATAGCTCATGTTCAGTAAACATTTAAAAGTGAATTTAACTCAAATTCAAACATTAAGTTTAATTAAAAGAGGAACACTGAGTAAGTGCTGCCATTATGCCTTAGATATGTAGATTTATAAAATGTTTACAGTAATTAAATCTTTGGACTATCAAGATATAGACCCTAAAATTTGTTATATTCTAAAAAATATTTAATAAAATGCAGCATCAATAATTAGATTAACATTGAGTGTATGACAGATTAAAAAAATGATCAGTTTTATTAATCAGAAGTTCATAAGCTCAAGCATTAGAAGTGAAGTGAGCAAAACTATAGAATTTGAGCTTCAGTGACTATCATGCTATTATTGCACTAAACCACTTTGATACATAACATAATGTTTTTATATCTCTAAATTTTTTTAGATCAACTTTATAATAAATATTTTATAGATTAAAATAAAAAGCTAAATAAGTACAAATATAGAATCTTAGTTAAATTATCTAGTATTGTAGGTAATGTGGTTGTTTTTGTAATAATTCTTATAATTTCAGACACCATTGCAAGAGTTGTTAGTAAAAGTAAGAAAGCAGGTCCAATGACAAGTGGAAAAAAGCTAAAGTAATGCTCAATGGTTTTTCTCAGAATAAAAAAATAATGATTGATAAACACATACTAGAAAGAACATCACATGATCACCATTTCTTATGCTTGCTCATAACTGTTATTAAAACAGGCAAAACTCTTCATACAGTAGTACCACTCAGTGCAAGCCAGAGTAATCAATGGATTCCAGAAGGTTTGTGCATAAAATCCCTATCTAGTGCCTAGACTAGTTTTTGGATTCTGGCCTTCATCATTGAGGTGCCTTGGATCTGAGAGCACTGCACCTAGATTTTAGAATCCTAAAATGATCCTAAAATCTAGGTGCAGTGATCTGAGATCCAAGGCTCCTCATTTTATGCACAACACTTCTGGTATCCAGTGATTGCTCTGGCTTGTACTAAGTAGTACTACTGAATGGAGAGTTTTGCCTGTTTTAATACTAGAAAGAAGTTAAGAATAAATGCCTTAGTCAGATTTTTAATCCAAAGGAAGACATGATAGATAAAAATATTCATAGAATTACACTAGAATCAAATGCTTTTGGTAGAAATAACTTAATGTTAAAAAAATAATGAAAGGATTTTAATTGTTATGCTTTACCAATTCTTATACATGGATCTAAGATGGATACTTAACAGAAGAGTAATACCAAAACTTCAGATTACTGAATGAAATATGGAGGGATATATGTCAAGAGCTATAATAAAAGACTGAAAATGAAATATTTGGGTAAGAAAACAATGACATTATTGACATCATTAAATAATTAAGAGAGTAAAGTAGAGTTGAGCTAAATATAATGCTAAAAGAATGATAGATAATAAATGCTCCTTGAAGTCATATATGAGGTTGATGGATCAAACAAGAAAGTTTGCTAGCATGGTGTAAAGAAGAGAGATTTATTGATAAAGATAACTAAATTAAACTTGGAAAAAACCTTCATTCTGCAGTGTATTAATAATAGTTGTAATGGTAATGATAACCATCAACCTTGTACTTTATAGAATCATTCATAACTATTCAATTATTATTTTTTTCTTTACGTTATTTTAGGAAAAAGTGATTATGTGATATGTTACATGTGACATATATACATAAAATCAATCTCCTAATAAAAACCCTTTGGTTGGAAATGGTATTGATGTGCCTTTGGTTTTCCTTCACTATTCTGCAGCTTCCTATAGCACTACTTTACCAGTTTTGGATTCATTTGACTATAGACATTGGAATTAAATATATACATTGATTTATCAGTTTAAAAAAGTCTTAAGAAGTTAGTATTCAACAGACAAAGTGTAACAAACAAGCTAGCAATGAGTTTGATTAATAGATTCTTTGATATTTGTTAAAACCAATATATAAAAATTTTTCAACTAAATTTAATAAGATAGTTGGGAGAAAAAAATTATTTGTAATTTTATTTTACATTTTGTTTCAATTATTTTATTGATTTATAATTGTTAAGCACTCAAACTATATATATATATATATTTCAACAAAAATTTCATTATTATTATTTTTTCCAGCTTTGCAATAAACATCCAATAAGAGAAAAGTTATTGGTCTTATGCATTTTTCTTTATTATTATTTTTTTCTATATTTTCAAAGTTCAGCTATGATTTATTAAAATATTTTTTGTTTGTAAACTTATGTGTCTAACAAATCAAGTACAATTTATTAAATTCAAATATATAATTATGGTTTGTGATCAAAATCAAATGTAGAATGATAACTCAAATTATGGATGGGGGGGGGGGACGACGACAAAGAAAATGTCTACTAGTTGAAAAATTGTGATTATTTGTCATATCTAAATGATATCAATTATTATTTTCTTTCATCTATTTTTCTGAATTTTTTTTCTTGACTAATGTTCTATACCTTATTTTATAAAATAAAAAGTAATTATAAAATTATAAGTTTAAACTCAGACTAAAATGTAATAATAGATATATGAAGAGTATATAGAGAAAAGCTAATTTACATGAAATTTAAGTATGAAAATTAATTTTTTAATATAGGACATCTCTTATAGAGGGGCATGCAGGATTTTTTTCTATTGATAGAGTTTTTGTAACCTGAGATATTCCATGCCTCTTTAATTTTTCGGTTAATGTCGCAGTGATCAATGCACACAATATTGACAGATGAAGAAACAAAGGTATATTACCAGTTATAAAAAGTAATGATATTAAATACTTTTTATCAAAAACAGAAAAGTTAAAAAAACAAACAATAACGAATACTTGTTAGATTATTATCAGTTTGAAATTTACTGATTAAATCAAAAAAGATCTTAAACTTGAATATATGATTGATCCATAAAAGCACTTATAGGAAACTTTTGTTGAAATTTTAAATAATATTGTTATACAAATAGATGAATAGTTTGAATATTTATCATATTTACTTGTTCTTGAATTAATTTTAAAAAAATTGCATAAACGTATTGCACAAAATTTCCTAAAGATGCTTATATTAATTTAAAGCTAGTTTAAAGTACATATTTTGATTTTTTAATATTAATAAATGAATTAATAGATATTTATACATTTAGATGATTTAAAAAACTAAGATTTATCAATAAACTTTTTGAATATATAAATTCTCCAGATTTAAATTTCATTTTTCCACAATCCTAACTCTATCTATTACCAGTGCATGTGAAGACAGATTCTTTTCTGCACAGAATAGAATTAAATATCCTGCCGGAAGTGTTATTGAATAAGAGCGCCTATTAAAATTAGTTTTAATGTCAATATAAAAGTTTTTTTTATCAACCATTTTGTTTAATAATCAATTACAAGGAAATGTTGGTAAAGTAACCAAAAATTGCGTAAAACAAGAAAGATTGACTAATATTATATAAATAAATATATAATTAATTACAAAAGAAAAAAAAATGCTTACCCTCTTTTTAACCTCTATCACACATCTCTGTGTATATATATGCATATGTTATTATCAAGAAATTACTCCATTAATTATTTATATTTAAAAACAGTCTATTTTCTTCTAAAGTTGGTTTTCCAGGACCCCGAGGATAAATTTTTCAAAACTTTAAATTGTCTCAGAATCCGTTTTTTTTTTTTAATGCATATGATACTATATTGAAATTTTGGTTCTTTTTATTAATCTGATCATATATATATACTTTGTACAAATATAATTATTATTTAATAAAATATTTTAATAAAAAAAAATTCTCTATTATTATTTTCTTTATTAATTTTTAAGATGTTTTAAAAATATTTAACTTCTATTTTTGTTAAAAAATTGCTAGTTTTATTTTATATTTAAAATGTTGTATTTTATTAATTGCGTGTGTAATTGCTCCATTTATTGGTTAAGGTTTTTTAATCACATGATTGATCACGTGAGGTTTTTTCTTTTATCAATTGATAAACTTTATTTGTTATTTCAACCACTCTTTTTTTCTAAAGTGGAAAAGAGGCGGGGTGAAAAAAACTTGTTCGAATAAAAGTGAAAGTGGTTGAGATGGATGTTAAAATTAAATCTTAAAATATTTGAGGAAATATATAAAATGTAGTTGTTAGAGTCTGTCTTTCCTTTGGTTTTGTTTATCATCGCCGATTCTTTATGGAAGCTAGTGGTCGTCTTTGTCCCTAATATCGCAATCAATGAACACTCGAGCTTCGCTCTTTTATAACTTACGTAATGTTGAATTAGCGGCAGTTTAGTATTAAATATTACGTCCTGGTCAGTTTATTGCTGAACTTTACTGATTAAAATAATAATAAAAAATAATTTTAATTCTTGAAGTATTTTATTCTTACTTAATAGAGTTTAAAAAATAAATAAATTGCAATTCCTGAGTGGAGCTGGAGGGGAAGAAAACGATGCATTACACTTATTTAGGCTTTAAAGAAGCCAAGTGAATAAATGAAAATTTCTTGTAAAATAATTAAATTATTTATTATTTTCAATCTTAGTCATAAACAGTCTCGAATTAAGAAGTTTCTGTGTCGTGCGTTTTGAGCAGACTTATTGATTTTAACTCCGAAATCTCCATGAAATAACTTTAAGTCATGCTTATATTGTATTAAGTATTTTATTATGAAAGGGGGAGCCCCCACAGGGAGAAAGATACCTAGAAGGAGATGAAAAGAGACTTTAACGTATGCAGGTACTTGGAGGGAAACACTTTATACTGAAAACCAGTGTTGATTGTGTAGCAATTATTATCCTTTGTCCAAGAAAAGCTTAAGAGGTTCTCTTTCACTTTTTCTCTTATTTCTTATGTTTAGAGGTTGATTGACTTAAACTCATGAGTACGTAGAATCTGTATAGAGTGCGATTAGCGGCAAAGTGTGAGGTAGATTCTTTATTTTTAAGAGTGGCAGTAGTAAAGCATCGGTTCGTTTACCTGGCTGGCTAGTGTAAGTTGAATGAGGGGAGGGTATTTCTATTTGTGAAGTAATGATGACCTACTTTTTGACCAAAACGGGGACAAAAAAGCGTAGAGCCTCTGTTAGAATATAACTAACTCTCTTACTCAAAATCTAATGCATGACTAATACCTATTAAACTGGTGGTTTTTGCTAAAAGCAACGAATAATTAAAGCTTCACTTGAAGTGATTTGAAAAATTACCTACAGGGTCTTGAGGGTCGCTGATATTTGCATAAGCGCTCAACTCGAACGTTGTACCTGTGACTACATATCTGGTAAAGTAGAAAGTATGTCAGTGCTGCCAGTGGCAGGATAGGGAAAACGTTTGTTGTTGTAGGCTGGCAGGCTCAGCAGCGGCTCGCAAAGCTTACCCGCTTGCACCCATGCTCACCATGACTGAGTCGTATTTTCAATTTCCAGCCCTGATGGCGGACTATCAAGATCCTCCCGATACCAAGGAAGGAATTGAGGAACTATGCCCGGTCTGTGGAGATAAAGTGTCGGGTTACCACTATGGTTTGCTCACCTGTGAAAGTTGTAAAGGTTTTTTCAAACGTACCGTCCAAAATAAGAAAGTTTACACATGTGTTGGAGACCGCAGCTGTCATATAGACAAAAGTCAACGGAAGAGATGTCCCTACTGTCGCTTTCAAAAGTGTTTGGAGGTTGGCATGAAACTGGAAGGTAAGAATTTTATTTTCTATTTTTTTAAGAAGTTTTTTAAATTAAATTTTACTACTATTGTAAACACTGAATAAGTTTAATACTATCATTACATTATTGTTTTGTGTGTGCGCGCATATATACATAATATAGAATAAAATGAGCATGTTATTTTAAAGACATTGATTTTATTGATATCTATCAATAAAAATTTAGAGAGGGTCAAAGTTAAATATTTTAACACATACATTTGATCGATATTAAAAAAGAAAGAAAAATGAACAAAGCATGTTACGATTGACAATACTGTCAAAAAGGCTTTTATTAAAAAAATTTATATAAATATAGTAATATATATAATTCAAATTATATATACACACGTGTATGTGCACATATGATCAATAGTTTTTATTTATTTTTAATAGTATTATTATAATGATTAAAAACTAAACATTTTGTTTGCGTTCTAGTTAAAATATTTGTCTATGTTTGGCCTAATTATATTGTAGTCTGTTTTTTATTATTGCAAAGTATTGTCATGCTGCAAGTTATGCGTTTAGTATTCTTTTAATAAAACTTAAGACTTTGTTTTATATGTGTGTGCGCATATATGTACATACTATAAACTGAAATTTTATAATAAATTCCACATTATATACTATATTAATGCCTACTTTAGATTTTGTTAACAATGGTAAAGTCAATTTTATTTTTTATTAATTATTAGTTTCATCAGTGTAATATAATAGAATGTATTCTTGTTTTTGGTTTTTCTGCCCTACTTAGCAAATAAAACTACTTTTGATAAAAGCATTTTTACATGCACTACAAATTATGCCTAAATGTAAATGTATATATGTATTTATATACACATATATGTGTATATATTGATATATACATGTATGTTTAAAAAAAATAAAAAATCAGATATATTAATCTTTAACTGAGGTTTAAAGTTTATATCTATGCTAGAGATAATATCTAGTTTAGAAAATGATTAGTAATAATCATTATTGTATTTATCTGAGGTGGTTAGTGTCAAAATTGTGAGTGGAATGAGTTTGACAATGGTAAATAAAAATGTAACAATAAAGTTAAACCAGAAAATATACCTGTTCTTTGTATAAGTACCGGTATCTTGATATTTTTGATAGGTTTATAAACCAATTATTTAACTAGACTATTTAAAGTTAGTAAATATAAATGTAAAATACCCGCTTATTTTATTATTCTAGCACACACAACACACTCTTAAATATTATGTCTATCTTTCGATTCATATATTTATAGTTCGGCTTTTTAATTATTATGCTTTCCCACTCTGATTACTTCACGTAGTATCTATTCGTGTTGACAATGGCTAGTTAGGTTTCTATCTTAAGTTTTCTTGCCTATTTTATTTAACCGCGTGTGTTTTCGTTTATTAAGCGTACCAAAAATATTCTAATTACTTACATAACTAACTTTTAACTCTCCTTATTATAACATCCACAAGAGCAAAGTAAATAAATTACAGAATATATAAAAGTAAATAATTATATCTATGCAATATGTATTATCGGGTATAATGTGATATTAAGAACCAAACTGTTTAAAATTAGCTTTTCCAAGCTAACGTACGTGTTTATATGTGTAAGAAGTTCGTAGTATAAATATATAATCATTTTTTTTTTATGCTTTTATTTCTTACTATCAAGATTATTTTCCAGTGTTTATGTAGAAAAAGTGATATTTAAAATAAACTGAATATAGGTTCTTTTATTTGATGCATATTAAATTTACTTAAACTGAGCACCGATTGTATATATGTGTGGGAGATAATGATTTGGACCAACTGATGAGTGCTGGTTCATCACGAAATACCTATATTGGAGATTATTTATCTTTTCACATGTATGTGATCATGTGCATCAATTATATAAGATAGAAAGCATAGCTATAAGGAGCTTGAAAGTCTGAGTTCAAACACCTTATAATTATTTACAAGTTCTGTGGTAAACTAGATACTGTAATTAGTGTATTGAGTGTTAAATTTTCTGCCCAAAACTGATTTGGCAGGCAAAAACAGTGGATATTGTGACCTAGTTCTTTTCATTCATTCTTTTCTATAGTTTAAATACATTTTAAAATAAATTCTTTTTGTAGCTGCATCAAAAACTTGAATGAATTTTAATGATTGGTGCTTCAATGTTAAAAGGAAAAAAGTTATCTTGTCCTACGTGATACATTTTGCTTACATAATAAAGTAAAATAACAAAATGTACTGATTAATATTTATTGAACTATTTAAATTATTTGGTGTAATATAATTGAAATTTCATATTTATTGTTTAGTGACTTTGATGTTTGAAAAACTATTCTGCAAAGAGAGATTTAAAAATGGAGATTTTCTTCGGTTAAATAAGATTTGCATTATTTAAGCAACACATGCAAACGAAACTCCACAACTTAGCTTTTATTCTTTAGACTTTAGAAACAAATTATCTGTGCATTACAATGGATATTTGTTTAATATTATAACTACTATTTTTTTTAAAAAAATTGCCCATTAATTTTAATGTATAAAATTGTATTCCATACTCGTTTTTCTTAACAAAGTTTGTTTATTATAGGAAAGAAATTTCTATTATCCTACTTTCCACTAATTCTTTATCCATATTCTATAATCATTTTAAAGATCTATGTTCAATTCCACAGTTCCTAAATTGAATAGTTATTTAAAGGGCTATTTCCACTTCCACAGTTTTTAAATTGAACTTGGATACAGATATAAAAGTAAGAAACTAAATAAGTTGAGACAGCATTTTGATATCTGAATGCAAACAGCAAAATGTAGTCTTCATTTATTTATTAATTTTATAGTTGCATGCAGAGAGTTTCAATTTAGGAGCTATGGATTAAAAATAGAAATTGAAAATGATCATTCGATATGGTCAATGTAGCTGAAATTATGAAATGATACATATATATATATATATATGGAAGTAAAGAAATTTGATTAATACAGTAAGCAAATTTTTTAAAGTGAAAGATCATGTGAAATATAATAACATGTATTGTTTGGTGCAATGATTAAACCTCCGTCTCTGGATCTTTGGGTCCTTGGATAGATTCAATTCTGATACTTCCAGTGCTTCATCTTTTTACAAACTCCTGAATAATAAAACCCATCAGATTTTTTTCCCCATGAAATAGAATTTTTTAAATATTACAATAATTATTCCAGAAGTTACAAATATGCATTTTTTGCTTTTTGAAAAGCACAAAACTTATCAATAAAGATATTTAAGGCAAACTTGAAGATATTCTATCATCTAAGGAAAACTTAAAATCTTGTGAGATAAAATAACCTAATTCTTCAGCATCAATTTCTGGTATGATAAGTGAATCCTTCAGTAGTCTCCACAAAGATTATTACCAGTCCTTCTCTTTCCTAATGATATAAAGAACTTTTCTATTTTTTCCTCTCACCAGAAAGCAGTTTTTTCCGAAAATATTTTTTAACTTTAGGTATCAAATAATAATGTCATATCTTCTTACTAAGTGTCTACTCTATTTTTATTTAAGTTTTGTGTGTAATTGTCATAGATACTTTAGTAATATTAGTATAAGATGAATCCTTTTTTGTATCCTTGAGACTTCTTTTGTTTATATGATCACATTATCTCAATTTATTACAATAAATGCTTTGTTATAAATAGATTCAGTTTCTTGGTAAATTAATCATATCTCAAAATTCACTAATAAATGTAAAAAAATCTTAAACTATTTTTAAAAAAACTATTTATGTCTTCATGTTCTATTGATTAGTTTATAATTAATTTTTAAGTCATTCAACTGATATTTCTCAGTTTAAATATATATTTTTATAAATCAACTAATAATCTAAGTCTATAATATTTTTAACTAATTGTAGTCTTTGTTTTTTTTTATTTGTAAAAATGTAAATTTACACAGATATCTACTTTCCACTCTATGGAAGATATACATGTGCATAAATTGTCCTAGTATTAGCATTATCAATCCATTATAGAGTGATCTCTTTGATTTTATTCTCCTACTTCTTAATCTTCTTCATTATAATTTGGCACACATGCTTAGTGCATCCATTTAATCTTATATATGGTCTTTTTTTAAATTAAAATTATTTGGGATCATTTTTTTTATTATCATCTCTTCCAACGATATGTTCAACCAATTTCACTCTTTAAGTTTTTTTAATGTTGACAGTAATGTGTGTTTGATCTCTTACTCATATATATTTTTGATATCTGTTTATTAACCCTAACTTATTTCTTTATATTTCTCTGTGTGCTCTGTTGGCTCTGTACTGTTTTTGTATTAAGTTTTGTATTGAAGTAAGCATTGAGAAACACATCTTTGTTCTTTTAATATTATGTTATGTTAATCAAAGGCATTTCGTCCAAGTTTAATTCTATAATTAAACTTATCCATTATGCTTTTTTTATTATTTGTTGATAATTTTTAACTTCTTTTAATTCATTACTGCCAAGCTTTATTTTTTTATTTTTATGAAAATTCATTGAACATATTTAGACTTTTTAATATTTACCTTTAGCCCTATCTCCGCCATCATCTTTTGCAACATTTTTTTCATCTTTGAAGAATCTTCTATTTTTAAAAAGTGTGTATCATTTGCAGGTGATTTAAAATTCTCTACTTATATTTACTTTTTATTTAATCCACAAAATACTTCTCATAAAATTACTGCAAAAAGTTTTAAAGAGATGAATCTCCTAACTAAATTTATTTTTAATATTAATCTTTCTATCACTATGATGTCCAATCATTTCTTTTATATTTTGATAAAATCGTTTTCAGGTTTTGACACTATTCTGGGACTATATCATAAGAACTAAAGCCTAACCAGGTCTGAATTGCTTGAAGATTTGTATGCCTTTACACAATCTACAAATCTAAATTAGTTTTTATTTTCTTTGCATTGTCTTAATATTTTAATGTGACCTATTGAGCTATAATCTCTTTTAAAAACAATTTATTTTATTGGCTTGATTCACAACCTTTCTATAAATGATGTGTATTTAACTAATAGAAGACTAATATTCTTTCTCTTTCTCTTTTTGCCTTTCTTAAATATCAGTACTATTATCAACTTTCAGTTATCTGGCATATTGTTTTGACATTTTGAGTATAATCTTTTCAACAATTTCTCTGTTTCTTTTACAAATATATATAAAAGTAATTTATAGAGAATACATTTAGTTAATGGCTTCACTTAGAATATAGAGAATACATTTAGTTAATGGCTTCACTTAGAATATATATTTTCATTTGGTCATTGTTGTTATTGTATGAATCACACTGTTTTCTGGTATTAATAGTATAAAAAATTTATAAAATGTTTCCTCTCACTACATGATGTCAATCTTTGTTTTAGTAAGAAAGCTGCTATTGTCTTATTATTAAAGTCACATTCCTCTCCATAGCAAGATACATTTTATATCTTTGAGTTTTATTTTTTCCTAAACTTTTCTTGTCATAACTTTTTTTATGTACTGTTTAATAGAATTTTTTGTATTTAAATCTTTCAGATTATTTTCATTTTTTATATACAGTATATACAGAAAGCACACTCTTGAATTATTGCAATTATCTGTGCAAAGTATCTATTAGTTATCTTCTTATTGATTTCATTCATTTCTGAACCATTTTTAAAGTCATTTACCATTTTAAAATGAATCCAAGCTTAAACTGATCAATTTTTTTGAAAGGTTTATTGTTTTTTTTATAATAGTTTTTGTGAGTAGTTTTGCACCTAACTTATTTATTCTTAATCAATGATCACTCTCGTTATTGAAACTCTTAAGAATTCAACTGAAGACACAGAAATTTATTTATGTTTGCATTTCTTTAAAATAATTTTCAATATATAGATATTTTCCTCCATATTTCATCATCTTTTCATTTCTGTCTCTAAATTCAAATTTAGCCATAGTACTTTTATTTTTCAAACATTTTCTAATTCTATCATTAAAATCTTTTGTGATAATTCTAAAATGTTGTTTGGTATATATTCATATAATCCTGTACATTTATATAAAAATCCTTCACTTTTTCATCAGAATGAGAAGTCATTGATGTAAATATAAACTTGATTTATTTACATTTTATATCTTCCATTAAGTTGCTGCTCAATATGATATATTATCTGTCAACACAAAATATTCCACACATTAAATAATTAACTAATTTTTCTAATCTAATATACTTATTTTCTTTCCAGTGTTCTTCCATTTACTTTATCTCTAACAAATTCTATTTCTTACACATTTCTAATACCTTCAAGAATGTGTGACTTTATTGAAATATATATATTTTAAAATTAGATTATATAAATTAAATATCGCTGGCATTGCAATTTTATATTAAAATAGCATAATTCATACAGCAATAATCAAATAAATGTATCACTTAAGTTAAAAGTGAATTAATAAAAACTGGACACCACCCAATATAACTAAACCAGTTTTATACTGTCCTAAATTTTCAATAACATTTATTTAATTTGAATATTTTTATACGATGTATTTGTCATTAAAAAAAATTAACTGCAAGTAGTTCTTTTATAATACAATATAGAAATTCCTAAAACTTAATAATAAAAAGTCATAGCTAAAAAACATAAGAAGTCTTAAAGAAAAGTAAGGGCTTAGTATAAATACCCAAAACTTGTACAGTCATATAATTAGTATATTCATTATCATCTTTTTTTTTTTTACCAAGCTTATTTATTTTATTATTCATATTTCTCTACATCAATATGTATGTATATCATCCTATAATTTACTTACATTTTAACTGTATTTTATCGCCATTTTCAAGATCTAGCGCTCTTTTTTTCTACAAATACATATATAAATATTTGAGTGATAATTTTTAATTAATTTCTTTATTTTATATATAATATTTTAACAAAAGGCATACATTTCTATGCATCATATTTCCTCTAACTGTTCTTATTTAACATTTGTCCCAAAAATGTTTAAGTAAATTTTACTTCCAACTTCCAGAAAACCGAAAACTGTCACAAGCTTATTATAATATATTATTTGAAATATCTAAAATAAGATTATTTGCTAATAAGTTATTATACAAAGAATTATTTCTGTTTCTTAAAAAAGAAGTTCAACTTTGCAAAAGGGAAGAAAATGCTCTTTATCATCACAAAAAATACTTCTAAATCATAAACTAATGACAAACCATAGATTTTACACCTTTAGGAATATGATAGTCTCCCTCCAATGGTTAAAGACCGGATCATAAATATTTTTGTTTTTACTGTACGCTTATCTAAGCGTCATATTACTGGCCCAAATCGACATTATTTCCTATTCAGTAATAGTAATGTTTTCATTTATAGATCACTACTGATTGGATAGATAGGTTGTTAAAGGGCTGATTACTCCTCGAAAAATGTAAGACCTGCTTGTGAGCTAAGTTAAACTGAGGCCCAGATCATGAGGTTCCGCAGGTCGACTCCCAAATCATTATAGCACAAGGACTTTTATTTTTAAGCTAATTAATTAAAAATAAAACATCATTTTTGCTATATACGCACGCACACATACTACGTAAATATGCAACGAGTGTGTGTAAATTTTGTCTGTTCAATAAGTTGTGGTGTATGTTAACTGTAAAACATTAACTAGAATGAAAAAATGAGATATCTGTTTGCTTTTTCTGTATTCCTGTTTGAATTATGATATGACTTGATAATGTAAAGCATACATATCGTAAGATCTCACAACTTGGATTTTAATTATTTTATTCTTTTGTATAAATAAATTTGCGCATTATAATCGTATGCTATAAAAATGGCATAAGCAATTGTCTTATTTAAATAACAATAGCAGGCCTTCTGCTTAAACTATTTCTGAACTTTCAATAAATTTTAGATTTAAAGTTTCCCCAAAAAACTATTCAGTTGTGAAAAATAACTTATTTATGAACAAAAATTGTCTAATAATAGATTTATTACATCATTATAAATTGTGGTTGTTATTGTTGTTTTTTAAGAGAAGCGTTTCATCATTTTCAATTTTTTCTGCAAATAGAGTTTAAAGGTCAATGTCAAATTTTATAATACAGTGAGACACCGTAATTTTTTTTCTAAGGATCTCATGTTTATCTTTTTTTAATAAGTAGGAGAAAAATAAAAGTGTTATTTTAATTGTGCAAACAAACATTTGTTTGCACTTTTCAATTATTTATAATAATAGTACTCGAAAGAGTTCGTATCAATCAGTTATAAGCATAGGGGGGAAAAAGATAGAGACAGGATCTATGAAATAGAAATAAGATTACATACAGAACATGCTGACCCATTTTGCTGTTACTTGATATTTTACAATGTTATCTTTTAATTTCTTTTACGGAAAATCTCTTTTTGAAATACTTCAACTCTATGTCTAATTGTAGTTCTCCGGTGTATTCTATTCTCAGTCATATTTTCCCAATGGAAACATTTGACAGTGCACTTCTTTAGAATGCCTTTGATATAATCTTTATAACATAAAAGGATCTGTCTCTCTCGTATACTGCCAATTCAACTAAGACATGATTTGATTGTGCACTTTACAATGTCACACTCAGTAAATTGAAAAACATTAATTACTTTTATGATTAATTGCCTTTGCATTTTTAAATTATATGGAACATCCTTAAATGAAATTTCTCCAATGTCTTTATATCGCACTGATTGAGTGTATAGTCTAACTTCATACAATAAATGAAGTAAAATAACTGCTATATATACAGGTAATTTAATTGCAATAGTTTCTTTCTGTGATGTAATAAATTTTTTAAAATTATTAAAAGAGGAAGATCATTGGAATCTGTATTGAACTTCAATATCTAAGCCCATCTTTCTATTTAAAAAAACTACCAAAGTAT
The DNA here is from genome assembly GCA_028023455.1 of Epiperipatus broadwayi. Taxonomy (NCBI): domain Eukaryota; kingdom Metazoa; phylum Onychophora; class Udeonychophora; order Euonychophora; family Peripatidae; genus Epiperipatus; species Epiperipatus broadwayi. The sequence continues at coordinate 474,123 of JAQFVV010012574.1, read as the reverse complement.
TTAAATTGGTTTACATTTTCAAATTGATAACAATGCAAGCTAAAAGTTGCTGAGAATGTTTTCCCTTCACTGACTGATGAAAAATAAGATTTTTGAATCTTAATTAATAAACCAAAGCCTTTTTATGTTGCATTCAAAATATCAAATATATTCTGTAAATGATGCTTTGAATTGGTAAAAAATAGTACAATCATTAGTATGCTGTAAATCCTAAACCCAATAACATAAATTCATTGGTTTTCACTTTTAATAGATCTAAATTAAAAATTCTATCATCTCTGTTTTATTAAGCTCCCTCTAAATTATTCCAAAGGCCACATTCTTGTTGACACCAGTTTTTTTTTCATGTGTCAAAGCATGCCGGGAAGGGAACCTGTGATAACTGCTTGTAAAGCATCTCAGATTTTCAATCTAAAATAATAACACTTCCTCTTATTTCATTATGTAGAAGCTGTGTAATATGAATAAATTATGATGGACAACCAACTAATTTTAAACAATGCTATAGATGTGTCCTATTAACTGAATCAAATGCCTTGACCAAATCAATAAAAACAATATATAAATCACTTCTTTATTCCTAACATTTTTTTTTTTTGCAACAAAAACCATTGTATAGTTCTTAATTCTCTAAAACCACACCGAATCTCTAATAACAATTCATCTATGTCTGAAGACATCCTATTCAATAAAATCCTTGAATGTATCTTTACTGTTGTGGTTATTAATGATATTCTATACAAATTTCTGCAATGTGGTACAACTTCATAGGTTCATAAAGATTTAAGCTAAAATATTATTAGCATATCCAAATATTTTATCAGTACTTGCAGGCTTTCTATTTTTAAGATTACAAAGAAATATATATATATTAATTATTATAATATAGATGAAACAAAACATTTTTATTTTATAGCGATATAAAAACAATGTAAAAAAGTGAATACAAAAAACAAGTATATGATTGATTATTATGTAATGTCAATGTCATATGAAGGGTAAAAAAACCTTTGAAAGTAAATATATTTATATGAAATAGAACAATTGTTTTTTAAAAAAACGTATATGATGATTATAAAAAAAATTTTTTTTTAAAAAAAGAAATTATTAATTTTCAAATATTTATCAAACAAAATCAAAATAAAAGTTGAAATAAAAGCGTGTTCAAAGATTTTGCTATTATCACCCAAACAATATAGCTTTTTGAACTCTACACGCACATACAAACACATTTATTAACTCATTTTAAGTACAAAAAAAAATTATGTCTATGTTTGATTCATTAATCAGTTTTATTTATATATAAAAATGTATATGCACTAAACTAGTGTATTCTATTGGCATGCTTTTAATTTGATTGAACTTTAAAAATATTATTAAATAGATGCTTTCTATAGAAGGTTAGGATTTTTTCAAGATAATCAGTCCATAATTGACTGAGATGGCAATTTCGATTATTGATCACTAAATATGTATCTGCCTATTTTTAGATAGAGGGTAAAACCTAAGAACCATTAAAACTGTCAATACTCAATTAACCTTAATATGACAAAAAAAATCTGAAAAGAGCCTTTCATTTGCAGTACAGTTATATATATTTAAGTGGATAAAAAAACTCAATTCAATGCCAAGCCACACAACTTCCTCGGATTTCCCCTCATGCTGTCTCCTAGGGACATGAGGGTTCGGGTCCAAAACACACTCTATCAAAGCATATCATCCACCCTCAATGCTATCATAGGCATCTACCTCTCCCTTTATGGGAAAGTCACCCTCCTCAATCTTCTAGTGTTCCTAAAACAGCATACTACCTCCCCATTGTTCTACCTACACATTCTTTTATATCCAAAATCAACTCCCTTTGCACCTGTTTTCTCTGGGGAAGAAAGGTGGTGGCCATTAGCCTAAAAAGAACTTGTTTTCCTAAAAACCTCAATGGGTAGGGCCTGCACTCCATCAACACTCTTCTGATCCAGAAATCTCACATTATCCTCACACCCTTAGTCACTTCCCTGCCAATCTTGTGCATATCATTATCACACCCACTGACACTCCTCCTCCCAATGGCAGGCCTAAGTCATGGACCTCACTTATTGCCAACATCCTACAAAAGGCTGGCTTTGCTATACCATCCATCAACAGCAAACTAAAGTACTGGGAGGTTTTCAACCAGACTGCAGACTTCTCCATTGTGTCTCCTACCTTCCTCAGACTTACCAATGCCCAACTAATCCGCAAATTCAAAAGATGGTCCCTTGAAGTAAAATTCTTTGATTTTCTCCTTAAAATAAATCTTCACTTCCTTCCCATGAATCAATTTTTGGTGAACCATAGGGGTTTCACCAAGATCTCTCCCATATGCCAGCTCCGTAAAACTGACAATGAAACCATCCAGCACTTCCTACTTAAATGTCCTTTTCTGCTTGGCATGAGAAATGTCATCAACTCCTACCTTTCCTCACACAGAAATACCATCTTCAACCTCCAAGAATCCATAGAAACAGGGATCTTTGCAATCATTAGACTGTCAATTTTTCTCATCTATGCTCTTTGGTTGCTCCTATGTGCCATCATCCTTGACCAGAGAGTACTTTCAGTAAATCAAAAGCTCTTGGACTTAATTTGCACTTTCAAAACCCAAGACACCAAACTAGCTCCATCTCTACTCCTCACAGACACTTGGGCAATCCTCCAACTCCCATCCTCTCAGCCTCTGCCATAGGACTCAATCACAAAGACATGCTCTTCTAGCCAGCCTGAACTACACATCAATTCCCCTCTCCACTTCCCATTCCCTTTTACATGTATCCTTCCCTCTTACCATTTTGTTCCTGAAATTTCAATTGTTTCACTGTATCTGTTTTTTTCTTGATGAATAAACATCTCATCACTGAGAAAAAAAAAAAAACTCAATTTAAAAACACTGTGATATTTATTTGCAATACTTTCAAATATTAAAGCTATGATGCAAAAAAATAACGATTGTAAAAAAAAAGAATAGAAGATGAATCACTTTCCATTCATTTAAACCACTAAACATCACATGATTACCTTACATGCAAATGAGCTTAGATTGCAAACATTATTGTGTTTTTGTTTTGAACTCATAACATTATAGTTAGCTAAAAAGATAAAAGGTGACAGACAAAGGATTGCATTAGATCCAAAGATTTAAGTGCAGTGCTCTCAAAGCCATAAGCTAGAACTAGTCAGGCTATTGGATGATTGTTACTAGTCAGGGATTTTATGCATAAACATCTTTCATCCATTGATTACTAGTGTATGGAGAGTTTTGCCTTTATTTCCATTCATTTCTAAGTTTTTAATAAAATGTGTGAACAAATTCTAAATGCCATTGACAATGAAATTGGCAGAGATATCCAAGCAGCCTCACCAAAAAAATTCAAATTGTTTACTCCTCTGGAGTTTATATGAAATTTAAGCAACTGGAAATAATTAGTAAGTCTTGATCTCCAATTCCCCCATTCTGTCATTGCATCAAACTATGCAAGGTACACAGTATCACTCAACTGGCTCACAATTTAATTTACAAAGGCAGAGGTAATTGCTACTCATTTTATTAATCTACTAAATGAAAAACCAAGTTTTCATATATATACAAGATAAATTAAACAGTATTAAATGATATGAAATGTAATTAGAAAAAAACTTATTTTAAAAACACTATGTTATTTTAATATAGTACTTTTAATCATCTCTTAACATTAGTGAGCATGTAATTTAAATTATCTATCTCTTTAATAGTGAATGTGAAATTTAAATCAGTGATACACATACAGTCTCTCAAAAATTGGATTATAATCCAATTTTCAAAGGCAAAGTTAATTACTATTGATGGAGTTCATAAATAATTTTCAGATTTAATAGTTAGCTATGAATAAGCTGTATCCAAACTATTATATTCTACTAGCTTGTAGGATAAAATGTTGGTTTATCAAAAACTATATACTAATTCTAATCATACTGTCTTTTTTGTCTTCTCTAGTCTCTACTTACTGTTTTAGTCACTTAAGTTAGAGTAGGTACCTGGTCATCACGAGATTTTAGTGTCATTTATTATTTCTTTGCATTTATGGCAATGAAATTATGTATCTCTACAAGAATCCTTTTATCTGTTAATTACATGCACTATTGTTATAATATTATTTCTTCTATTCTCTTTTTACTTTCTACAGGCTTTTGAAGCTAGGAAAATAATGACAGGAACAGGTTTGAAAAATTTCAAATAATTCACAAAGATTATGTTCATTAGCATAATCTTTTATTTTCACCATTTGTATGCCATCTAATGTAAGCTTTAGTAATCCATAGATGCCAGGAGGTAATGCTTTAAGAATATCTACTAGTAGCCTTTTTTTTACCTTTTTGTTATATCATTAAGTTACCAGCCCAAATCTCCAAAAAACATTATTTATTCAATCTGAGATTATTTACATGCAAAGTTATATAGATCTGAAATCAGTTTAGTTTCTATATATTGTAGTGGTCTTAAATTTTATTTAACCTCAAACACCTTTATTCTTTGGTAAAAAATGGTGGTATATAATTAATACATCACATGATCAAATATTCATTGCATTAATTTTGCCTGAATCTTATTTTTTCTTAGCATAATTTTATTTTCACCACTTTTATGCCATCTAGTGGAAGCTTCAGTAATCTATAGATGCCAGGTAGTAGTGCTAATAAATCTAAATATTCAGTACTGTTCTATCCTAATATTCATAGACTAGTTTATAATTTAGCACTTTTATCAGTGAGTTTGTACTTGAACCTTTGGCTCTAATGCTCTTTTCATCTAGTAGTTGTTTTTTTTTTTTACCTTTTTCTTATACTATATTGAACTATCAGCCTAAACTAAAAAAAACATTAAATTTTTCATTCTGAGATTATTTGCTTGCATAGTTATATACAACTGAAAAGATAAATTTCTGGATACTAGGGTATATTATTGCTTTAATGCTAATTCTGGATAAAGTTTAAAGATGTGTAAGTTTATTAAAACGAACTAAGGTCACCATAATATATAAAAGCTGAACTGGTTTCAGATTTATATAACTATGCAAATAAATAGGCTTGTACCAAAAAATAGAATTTGAGTTGGTAGGTTGATAGTAAAACAAAATGACTGCCAGAGGAAATGTAGATTCAAAAGATTTGAGTGCCTAATTCACAAAAAAGAAATCTAAAAAGCTCCTCAACAATGGAAGACATAATATAGAAACTAATCTGGGGTTATTTAAATAGTATAGTACTATATAAGAATTTATTAAGCACTGCCATCTGGCACCTATTCATTGCTAAAACTTGCACTAGATGGCATAATAGTAGGGATAATAAAAGAGTTTGCTAATATATTTAATATAATTTTTTTATTAAAATTTAGATAAGTTTATTTTTTAACTGCTTTTCATATATTAATAATTACAAATAAAAAGAAAATAATAAAATATAAAATCTTCAGATTTTTGTGTTAATTTTTGAAAAGATTTGAAATGTATTGCAATTAATAAGTTTGAATCAAAAACAAGTTTATTGTAAGATTTTTTGTTTTGATTAATAAACTGTTACAAAAAAGTTTGCTAGCTAATACCTAAATACGTTCTGAATTAAATTTTGAAAGCAAAAATGTTTTGTATTAAAAAGTAACAACATATCAAAAGCAATTATGAAATAAAATAAATTTCATTAAAATGTTCAAAATTATTATTATTTCATTTCTTGCCCCATGAAGATTTTTGCTGTACATGTAGTTATTATACACCGGATTTTAAAAAACTATTTATAATGGAAATTCTTTCTTTCCTAACTAATATGATTGATTTTCTAATATTTGTTTAAGTACCATTATTTTTAGGCTGACATAAGGTTTTAATTACTCTTTCTAAAAAAAAAAAAAAATTGCATCTGACAATAATATGATTCAAAAATGATTGGTTTTAATATAAAATAAAATTTTGAAATAAAATTTCTTTAAAAATATCTGTAGATACACCCCCCCCCCAAAAAAAAAATACGTGATTTTTTTTTGTCAAGATTTTTTTGATATGTGATTTATTTTTTAAAAACAATAACCTTATAAAAAATTGCTGGATAAAACAAAATAAATATTAAAAATTACATTTAAAAAATTGTTTTTAATATTTGCATGTTAAATAATAAATTTTAAATTTTTTTTAAAGATTTTTTTTTTTTTTTTTGCAAACTTTAGACTAATCAAGTTTATTAGAGGATTATCCTAGTTTTTTATATGTTTTAATTCTCAGCATGAGCAAAAGTTTCTAGTTCTCAGAAATCTATGATTTTAAGAAGATTTAAATGCTACCGTGATTAATCATAATTGTGCTATAAATAGATCATCTAAAAAAGACCAAGTTCTAATTTTACTATTAATTACCTATGAAAGAAACTAATTCTTAGTCAAGGAAGTTGTTTTACAGTTAAATAATAAAATAGTTAATTATTCAGAAAGTTATGTGATATTTAAGCACTCAAATCCAGTTTCATTCAGTTGGCCAAACTAGAATATTTTTTCCTCATTTAGAATTGATTTTGTAAATCTTAAATTTTTTAATCAACAAGTCTACAATACTTTAAACCACTTCCCTAACCCTAACCCTAACCCTAACTCTAACCCTAATGAATCAAAACTGCCAATAAATAATGCTAATTAAATCTAGAACATATCATTATGATTATTATACTATAATGAATAAAGATGCTGGATGATTATTTACATAAAAGAAGACTCATAATAAAGTCACATTATTAGTGATAGTCACATCTCTAGTTCTGCTATATTAAACACTTAACCAGTAACATCTTGCACTGTGCATATAAGAACATTATTAATCAAATTATGTTAAATCTGATAGCTAACATATTTGCCTAGTTCATTAGGTCAAATTTTCTTTATCAAGAATAACAAAAACCATCTTATGATATGAAAGTAGAAGGCTTTACAGTTATGTAGATTATAGTTTTACTAATAGGATCCATTAAAATTATATAATGAGGCTACTTTAGGTTATTTATAATTATCTTAGTAATTCAATTATCAGATACTCTGTGTATATAATAAAAGGCTCATAATTAGCTGCTCATAAAATTATTTGACATTTGAGAACCCAAGTGGCAAGTTGAGCACGATAATCCATTAATTTGATTAAACTTTTTTTTCTTATCAGAAAATTAGTGCAGAAATTTTTAGCTCTAAAATCTAACACAGCACTATTGCTCTAAATTGTACAGGATTATGATATATATATATATCTTAAAAAGCTTTTCCGCATATCCCTATCCTCAGATTGTTTTCTAGCTACTGGCTGTTGTCAGTGAGATGCTAGGATATTCAGGCATTAGATTAAATATCCTAGCATCTCACTGATGACAGCCAGTAGCTAGAAATCAGTCTGAGGATAAGGGATATTTGGAAAAGTTTGTTAAGAGCTATTAGCATGCTCATTATATAATATTTGTAGTACAAGCTTATTAAATTATGTCACATGATGTGTGACTTGATTTCCTTGCAAATATACGAATATGTACATATATTGACATATGTGATACTATGTGTCAGTGTTCACTTGAAGTTTCAAAATTTGCACTCATTTATACATTTGGTAACTATAAGATACTGTCAATCTTTTTGATCTAAAATATATTTCCATTTCTAAACAATTCATAAAGATTTTTTAAGAAAGAATATAGATATATACATAATTATAACAAAAAAAAAAGAATTATATTGGTTTTAATAGAAGAAAGCATATTAATAGTCTATCAATAACTTCATTCCCCTGCAGGTTTATTGCAATGATTAGGGGTAAGACTCCAGAGTGTGTGTGGCTTTGGATTGATTCCAGTTTGGAACGCTTTTACTGATTGAGCTGGTTATTAAATCCATATCAATAAAGCTAATCAATTATTCTTTTTCTTAATAACTTTATTTCCAGCACAGCTAACGATTGAGTTGATATAATGTCTCATAAGCTCATCATTAAGACAAAATAAAATGGTTGTTTAGAGAACGTGTTTCATATGTGCAGCATTATTGTCAATATACAATTTTAAACATTTAATTCAATCAACAAATACATGCTTGCTAATGTCAAGGAGTGATGCTGAAATAGCAGAAAATGTACCAAATTCGTATTTTTTATTTTTCTCTAGATATATTCGAAGAATTTTATCCATTAGTCAAGATCATACTTATTAATTTTCATAAAAACTGTCATTTGCAATTTTGAAGAATATGATGAAGCTATTTTTTGACTTTCAGGTTTTTTTAGGATTCTTGCTATGTTGAAAAAAAAAACATTAGTTATCAAATCATTATCAACAATCATTATCGACAATGGTTTATTATCGACAATGGTTTATTGTGAAACATTCTTTTTTTTTTTAATTTTTGCAATAGACTGTTAACTCAATTCTGTATTAATTATTCATGATTTAAATGCAATGTATTAATTTTCATAGCAGTTTCTCTTTGGTTTCCTACAAATAGAATTATTTGGATTTGTTCTTCCTTGCTCAGACTATAAAATTATGAAGTTGTACACTTTACCTATATCAGTGTATTTATGGGATATTCTGTGGATAAGAAATCATAGATTTGTTCTTCCTTGCTCAGACTATAAAATTATGAAGTTATACATTTTACCCATATCAATGTATTTATTGGGATATTCTGTGGATAAGAAATCATCAATTTCCTTATGCAATATGTACATCATCATCATCATCATTATCAACCATTATCAATCCACTGCAGGATGAAGGTCTCTCCAAGTTTAATCCATCTTCTCCGATCTTTAGCTTCTCTTCTCCACATCACCCCTATACATTTTCTTATTTCATCCATCCATCTTACATGTGGTCTCCTTCTGGGTCTTTTACAATCTCTTGGAATCCAGTTTAAAATTTCAATTGTCCATCTATTATCATCTCTTCTAGCAATATGTCCAGCCCAACTCCACTTCAATCTTTTAATTTTTTCAGTGAGGTCAGTAACACCTGTTTGTTCTCTTACCCATACATTGCGTTTTCGATCTCTTCTTGTTACTCCCAACATACATCTCTCCATACTTCTTTGAGTGGTCTGAAGTCTCTGTATTGATCTTCTATTAAGTGTCCAAGTCTCAGATCCATAAGTAAGAACTGGTAAAACACATTTGTTAAAAACCTTTCTTTTCAAACACATAGGCATATTTCCTTTTAATATCAAGTTATTTCTACCAAAAGCACTCCAACCAAGTTTAATTCTATGATTAATTTCCTCTATTATGTTTCCATCTGTATTAATAATCTGACCAAGGTATTTGTAACTCTTAACTTCTTCTAATTCATCATAATCAATCTTTATTTTCATATTTGGAGCAAATCGATTAAACATTACTTTAGTCTTTTTAACATTTATCTTTAGTCCTACTTTCCTACTTTCATCTGATAACTCCTGCAACATTTCCTGCAGCTTGGAAGCATTATTTGCAAAAACAACTACATCATCTGCGAAATCTAAATGACTTAAATAATCTCCATTTACTTTCACTCCTTTAGTTTCCCATTTTAATCCACAAAATACTTCTTGCAGCACTGCTGTAAAAAGTTTTGGAGATATGGAGTCACCTTGTCTTACACCTTTCTCAATGTTGACTTTCCCAGGATCATTATGTAATCTAATTGTTGCTGTTGCATTTTTATAAATATTCTTTAAAATATGACAATATCCTGGATCTATACCTTGATGATCCAATGCTTTAATCACTGAAGAAATGTTTATAGAATCAAATGCCTTTTCATAATCTACAAATCCAAAACATAATGACAACTCATATTCATTTGTCCTTTCTATAACTTCTCTCAATACTTGAATATGATCTACTGTACTAAAACCACTTTTAAATTCAGTTTGTTCTCTTGGTTGGTGAAAATCCAAGGTTCTCTGTAGACGAGTTGTAATTATCTTGGTAAAAATTTTATATAAAACTGATAAAAGGCTGATAGGTCTGTAATTTCTAATATCTTCTTTATCACCTTTTTTAAATATTAATATTATTACTGCATTCTTCCAATCATCCGGTACATCTTTATCATTTAGACATTTGGTATATAACTTTGCTAATATTTTTTCTGTTTCTTCACCTGCTTCTTTTAATATATCAATTATAATTCCATCATTACCTGGAGCCTTTCCTTTTTTCATACATTTAATTGCATTTCTCACTTCTTCATTTAAAATTCTGGGCAATTCGGAAGATGTAATAGATATAGGAGGTACTTGTTCTATATTACTATATAATTCTTGATAAAAATCTTCTACCAATTTCATAATGTCATCCCTCTTTTTAGTAATAATTCCATCTTTTTTCCTTATTGCAGATATAAATTTCCTACCAATACCAAAATGTTGTTTTACATTCTTAAGACTTTTATTTTCTTCTACAGCTTTTCTTGCTAGTTCACAGTTATACTTTCTTATATCATTTTCAACTCTTTTCCGCATCATTTTACAAAATTTGAGATATTCAATTCTTTTTAATGCATCATTCTTGCATATCTTCATATTCCTTCTTTTCTTCATAAGTTCTCTAGTCTCAGTAGAAATTTTATTAGTCAATTGCTGCTTTTTTCTACCAGCTATCTTTGTTGCAGTTTTTAAAAGTGTATCAGTTATTTTCATATTAATTTCATTCAAATCTGAATCATGTTCAAAATCTACTAATACTTGAAACCGATTTGTAAGTTCTAATTTAAATTCATTAGAATGTTTCTGAAGATTAGGAATATCAACTGTAAATATAGTTTTTCTTAATAATTTTTGTCTTTCTAGTTTTACATTAACATGTATCTTACCCCTTACTAATTGATGATCACTTCCTGTGTTAAATTTATTAAGAACATTACAATCTTGAAATATGTATTTCCTGTTAGTCAAAATATAATCCAATTCTGCTGTACCTTCATTTGGATGCTTCCATGTCCATTTCCTTCTAACATTTTTCTCAAAAAAAGAATTCATAATATAAAGTTTTTCCTTCTCTGCAAACTCCACAAGTCTATGTCCTCTCTCATTTCTATTACCATAACCAAAATTACCTACAACACTTTCATCTTTCATTTGTTTACCAATTCTAGCATTAAAATCTCCCATAACAATTTTAAAATGTTGTTTACTCTGATCAAAAGCCTTTTGTACATCCATATAAAAATCTTCTACTACTTCACTGTGAGAACTTGTTGGGGCATAAACCTGAATTATCTGCATTTGATATCTGCTATTAAGTTGTATAACTAATCTTGCCACTCTGTCTGATACACCATCAATCTCCACAATATTGTTCTTCCACTTTTTATTTATAATGAATCCTACTCCACTTGTATTTCCAATATTTGTGCCTTTATAATAGAGCATATGTCCACTTTTTAAATCAATTGTCTCTTCACCTTTTCTTCTAACTTCACAAAGTCCAATAATATCCCATTTAATATAAGAGAGTTCTTCTTCTAATTCTTGCAATCTTCCTTCACTTGAAAGTGATCTGCAGTTGTAAGTACCTAAATAAAAAGTCATCATCAAATGGCAGCCTGGGTCCGCCTCCAGGATATTCTTAGCACCCTCCACCTTCGGCCACCAACCGCTGCCTTGGTTGGTGACTTTACAGCCTCCTGGGATTAAGGGCCATGCTTTATTTTTGTCTGTATAATTGTATAATTGGGAAAAATCTTTATCATTTACACAAACATTCATTCTGCCTTATCAGGCACTGAGAAGAAAGACCATGGTGTTTCTTGATCTTAAACTCAGAGGTAAAAAGCCAATAAACCCACCACACTGGCTAATGCCTGTTGGTGAGCAGCCCATCCATGTTCGTATACTATATGAATAAACATATAGTAATAACAGCTGCAACGACAAGAACGTATGGAGTGGACATTAGGAATTTGCCCTGCTCGGTTCCTTTAAGGCCTCCAAGAGGAATCAAAGGGTCTCCTTTCAGTTAATAGCAAACTCCTTTCTGCAGCCAATATGTACATATGGATGTTTATTTGTAAAAGTTATCTGTTTATTTTTGGGACATAAAATTAAAAATGTTGCTATCTCTGTTTTACAAAGTGAGTTAAACAATTCTCACATATTGTTATCGTACCCCCCCCCCCATACTTTTCCGTAAATAGAACTCAAATTTAATTTAAATACTTGTAAAATAAAGTTTTACTTCAAATTAACAACAAATCAGATATCAGATTCTGTCGAAAACTCATATATATATTTACACACATTAGTTATGATTTCATTATAAAAACATGACTTAAATCTGTAAATGACTTATTGTATTCAGCTTGAATAGATAAGCAAAATATTTTATTAACACAAGAAACAAAATTCTTAATCTACTTCTGGTTAGTAATTCATACATAACTTATCAAGTGATAAGTTTAAAATATATATCAAACAGGTTTTCAAATTCGTGAGTAAACTATTATTTTCCTAAATGGATAAGACCCTCTATTAGAGATAGGAAAACGCTTTAATAAAAAATAGTTAATATTTTTTAAAAAAGAAGAAATTTCTTAAGAATATTTGCGATTAATATTGAACGAAATTATCAAAATTAATTAAATCATCCAATAATTGATAAAAATGTAACAACAATGTATTTTTTATTCTGTAATTCTTTTTAAATCAGTTGTTTTATTTTTAAAAAACAAACAAACAATAATTTCAATTTGTTTAGAAAAATGGAACTCTTTTTCTCAGCCATCTCTTTGTTCTTGAACGAATTTTATATGACCTCCTGAGCAACTGACTAGAGATTTACACTTTTTTTTCTCAATTTCGTGCAGTGAATCTCATTTTTTTAAATTTTAGCTTCAGAAATTAAAGAAAAATTCAATAAATAAAAAGTATAATTGAAATTTAAAAAAATAATTCAAATATAATTTGATGATAAAGATGAATCATCAGTAATATACTCTATCAATTTCAGAATACACATTAGATAAAATATTCAAATAATAATATATATGTTTTTAGCATGTAAAATAACTAAACAATTGAAATTCTTTTAGATTTTAGTTTTACAATCATACTATGTTAACTTCCATATAGTTACCTTTTCTATCAATTTCTTTTTACCACTCTTTTTCTTAGCTAATACAATCTCTTGAACCATGTCCTTCATAATTCCTCTATCTCTCTTTTAATTTTCAAAATCGTTGCTTCATATAAGACTTTTTCTTAGAATGAGATTATGATAGACTCTCTGCCTGCTTTTGGAAAAGTTTTTTATAATTTGACTTGGCTTTATTATATTTCTCTAATCATCATCTAAGTATGTCTCTTATTAATCGTTACTTTTAGTCCTATATTGATATAACAGCTCTTGAAAATTTTTTGCTAATTTTTCAATCTAATTTATTTAAATAATTATTATCATTTTCAGCAATTATCTATTCACTGTTATATGAAATTTTTTTCAAACTTAATTCAGTTCTCTGATGCATTCTTCTCTACATCATGTCAGTGTCTTTTCTTATTTCATACATCTAGCTCATAAGTCTCATTCTAATTTTTTACAATCTTACAGATGCAATTTAAGACTTTCTTATCTTTCAGCAATACATCCAGATCAACTGTATTTTAGTCATTTAATTATTTCAATAATTTCAATAACACCTATTTGTTTGCTACACTTATTTTACTTTTTATTCCCTTTTGTTATTGTCATCATACATTTTCTATACTTTGTTGATTAAGGCAGCATTTATATGATAAAAAATCTGCTATCTGTATTCATAAAAAGGAATTTAAACATGAAAATTTTGATATAAGGCCATTGGAATGTGTTAAAAAATTTAAAAAGAGAATAAAAAGAGAATAAAAATAAAATAAAAAGAGGAAGCATATATTGATCAGTATAAATCAGTATTAAATAGAATGTTAATAAATAAAGATTAAAAAAATAAAATAATATAGAAATAAAAAGGTATTAAAAGGAATCAAATGTTAATGGGTAAAGATTTAGAGAATAGATAATAAAATTATATAAGAAGAATATTAGATTATAAAGGTATTTTAAAAGAAATAGTTAAATATAGGGAAGGAGATAAATAATTATATTTGTGGATGTAATAATATTGTGGTTTTATTTGAATATTATATATATTTGTGATGTATTAATATTTTATTTATTTGTGTTATTATTTTTATGTTTTTTATTTTTTGATAATGACTACAGAATATAGTTGAAACGTTGTTATGATGGAAAAATAAAATTATAGTAAAATATTGAATAAACAAGTCTTAAAAAGAAAAAGGAAGAATGTATATTTTATATATTTATTATGTTGGAGCTATAGTTTAAAAAGAACAAGAAGTGAAAAGTTGTGTATATAATTTTATTTACTTTGTTGAGTAGTTAGAAATCTGTCTATTATTCTTCTGTTAAGTCTCTAGATCTCAGATCTGTAAGTAAGAAGTGATAAGGCATATCTGTTAAAAACATTTCTATTCTAATATATAATAGGCATATTTCAATTTTAAAATGTTATTTTAAAAAAAAAAAAACCATTACATTCTAGTATAAATAATTTTACTAATTGTATTTTTATCTATATCAATAATTTTCTCAACACATTTGTTGCTTCTAATGTTGTCTAAGTCATGATTATCAGTCTTTATTTTCCTTTTCTGCAAAAATTTACTAAGCAATCCTTTACTCTTTCTAGTATTTATCTTTAATCTTTTTTATTTTCATTTAATATTTTTTGTAACATTTTCTGAATTCAACACTGAAATCTTATTTTCAAAAATGTTCATCTCATGCTTCAAAATCTATTAAATAAGGTCTAAGTATTTCTATTCTCTTAGTTTCTCATTTTAATGTATAAAATCCTTGCAAAACTTTTATAAAAAGTATTAAAGATATAGAATCACTCTTTTGTACATCCATACTCATATTAAAATATCAACATATAATCTATATCAGGTTGTTAAATTTTGATAAATATTTTTTAGAATATAATAATATCCTAAATCTATATTTAATGATCTAAAGCATTCATCTCATGGAAATGTTTTTAGATTCAAATATCTTTTTATAATCTATAAATTGAAAGCATAATGCTAATTCATATTATCCTACTTTTCTCAACACATGGATGTGATTTATTTATACTAAAACCACTTTTATATCTAGTTTGTTCATTTGTTTGGCTTGAGTTCAAAGTTCATTATAGATGAGTTATAATTATCTTGGTAAAAATTTTATATAGAACTGATGGGTCTGTAATTTCTAATATTTTTTTTACTATCTTTTTAAAATATTGCTGTTGCTTTCTTCCAATCATCTGGTATATTTTATCATTTAGACATTTGGTATATAATTTTACCAACATTTTTTCTATTTTTTTTTTTTTTATTAATGTAATGACTCAATTATTGTTACAAATGTTTATGAGTGATACCTTGTTACAAAAGTAGTTATCAAGATTGTCCTCCAATTTCTAAAAAAAAAAAAAATTGTCTCTGCATCTTTCCTATGTGATGATTGTATTTTATAAAAGTTCAACCTTGCAATCACTGCTCATTCAGCTTTTCTTTTGTTTATTAGCCAATTGTTTTCAGATAAGTCTCCGTTTATGTTGCTCTAACTACTATTAATGCTAATCTCTACATCGTTAACATTTTTTCTATTTTTCATCTGCTTTTTTTAAGTTTTCAATAATAATTCCATCATTTCCTATAACATTTTCTTTTTTTATAGATTTGATTGCATGCCTTATCTCTCCATTTAAAATACTTGGCAATTCAGAAAATGTAATAGTTATAGTGGTTTACTTTATTTTTATTTTATTATTATTATTATTTATTTTTTTTAGAACTTGTTCACACATTTCATGATATTGCTACTCTTTTTAGTTATAGTTCCATTTCTTTTTTCTTTTTATTATTATTGAAACAACTTTTTTTAAATATCAATTTATTGTTTTATACTTTAGAAACTTTTATTCTTAACTATAGTTTTCTTTGCCAATTCACAAATATATTTTATTATATCTTTATTAACTCTTTTTCATACTATTTTACAGAACTCCATATATACAATTTTTCTCAGTAAATCGGAATCAACTATTTTCATATTATTATTTTTTCATATATTCTCATATCACTTGAGAGTTTGCCTGGTAAATTGTTATTTTTTATACAACTATTTTTATTGCCAGTCTTAGAAATTTATCGGTCATTTTTTTTAATGATCTCAGTCAAATGTGGATCATCCTCAAAGTCTGTGATATTTTAAAATGATTATTTTAAATTTTAATTTAAAATTGAGTATTTTTAAAAGTTAGGAATATCAATTATTAATATTGTCTTTCTTAATAGTGATCATTTTTCTAGTTTTGCATTAACACATATCTTTTATGACACTAATTGATAATCACTTCCTGCATTGAATCTATTAAGAACATTGTAATCTTAAAATACATATTTTCTGTTACTCAAAAAAATAATCTAATTCTGCTGTACTTTTATTTAAATGCTTTGATGTCCATTTCTATTTAGCATATTTTCAAAGAAAGAAGTCATAAAATATCATTTTTCTTTTTCTGCAAATTCTATAAGTCTCTGTAATCTTCACTTCGGTGTTTTATATACCATATGTTTATATACGATATGTTTTATTGTTTAATGTTCAGCCAATTTTTAATATTAGCATTAAAATCATCCATGGTAATTTCAATATATTGGTCTAATTAAAAAAATTTTGTATATCCAAAAAACCCATTATAACTTCATCACAATTCTCTGTCTGGTATATTAATCTCCACAATGTTGTTTTTCCACTTTATTATTTATAATAAATCCTATTCCTCTTGCACTTCCAATATTTAAGACTTTGTAGTAAAGCATACTTATTTTTTCAAGTCAATTGTCTCTATACCTTTTGGTTTCCTCCATGTGAGAGTGATGTGCAACTGTAGATAGCTAAATCAAAACTCATCATATCCCAAGTCTACAATCAAGAGATTCTTAGCATTTTCTACTTTTGGTCACTGCCTTTGTTAATGACTTTATAGTCTCCTAAAAATTAAGGACCATTATTTAGTGTTGTCTGTCATGTTTATAAATATTTTTTAAAAAGATCATTCAAATACATATTGAACATGCCTTTAAAAAAAACTCAATTGATGTTTTAGTAAAAAATTATTAGCCAATTAAGGGGAAAGACCTTGGTACTTTTTGGTATTACTCAGAAACAAAAAGACTATAAATTCACCTTACTGATTGGTGAATGTTACTGACTTTCCATCTGTTTATTTATCATTTGAATAAATACTTAATAATAACAATTGTAACTTCTTTCTGCCTGCAATATATATATACACTTTATATTAATAGTTGTTATTAATCATTTAACAACTGTAGTTCATTTTCAGATGTCGTAACATTTGAAAAATGTATGATAGAATTGAATTATCATACTTAACATAACATGATGAGAATTGATGGCTTAATGAGGGTATAAAATATCTTAAGAATAAGAATGGGTAATCAACTTTAATAAAAATATGTAAAGTCTAGTGAAATTGAGTTTATATGTGTAATAATTTTATAAGTATGTAATAAATATATTTGTATACATACAGTTAAAGTTGTTTAATTTGAAGGAAAAATAAACTTTTTTTTAAGTAAGCAATAATTCAAATTTTTCCAAAACTTTGATGAATGCTGGTTTAGCATGAAATGTGTGTATTTGGTGATTATTTATCTTTTTGACATGTGTGTGATCAAGTGTATCAGCAGTATGAGATAGCATGGAAGGTTAAGGGTCATGTGAAAGTCTGAGTTCAAACCCCTTATATATTATATATAGAAGTGCAGGTATAAAAAAAGCCTTTACTGTAAAAAAAATCATATTTCTAAAACTTTTTTATTTAAATTTAAAAGATGTTATAAAAGAGGTTTTAGAATAAATAAAATTTAAAAGTATCATAATAATAAATCAGTATTTTTTAAGGTGAATATTTTCATTAATTTTTTTTTGTTGCCGTTATCTCTTACATTGAAATAATTGTATATTTATTATAAGATTTTTTTATTTTATAATAGTGTTTCTTTTTTTTTTGATAGGAATTGCGTGTATGCATAATTCACTCCTTAAGAGGATTCCATGCTTAAAGCTTGATGACAATCTTTAGATTAAAATTAACAATTTTAGTGTTTAGTAGCTATTAAAATTTTGTATATTTAGTAAGTGCTTCTAAAGAATGAACATCCATTTTATTGTGAATATGATTGAAATAAGACTTATTTTTAATGCAATTTATCATTTTAACCTTGGAGTCTAAAATTTCATTATTTTGAGCATGAATCCATTCATGTTCTTTTGCAGGCCTAAATAGAATGTTTGTGATAAGCAGTTCATGTATTTGGCAAACATTATTTAATAATTCATTTAAATTTACAATGTCAGTTTTGACAAAATCTAGTTATTTGTATAAGTTGATTTGCATTAATGTCTTTAAAAAAAAAAAAAGGACAATCTTATTAATAGTATTGCTGTAAAAATTCTATTCATCAAGAAAAAAATCTAATCTTGGGGCATATACTTTAATAAAATGAGCAATGGTATCATTTTGCAAACCATGTTTTAACACCAATGCAATGAGGAATTCTAAGAATAACCAATATTAGATTTTACAGAAAATCCCACACCATGCTTCTTCCACTTATTGACCTGTCTTTCCAAAGAAAAACTCATAACTTTATATCAGTTCTATTAGACTTTTTTGTCCCCCCCCCCCCCAATAGACAAATTTTATTGAGAGCAGCTATGTAATGCTCTTTCATATTCTGGTCTTGAAAAAAGTTTGTATCAAGTAAAGTTCATACTTTGCATGAATCATTTTCTTTATAACACTGCTTCCTGACTTACCACTATTATTGATAATCCTAATATTTTTTTCACTTTGAAGAATAATCCACTAAGCATAATATCTTAGTGGCATTATGTAAGCTAGATTATATTTAGACCAAATTTTCTAGACCTCTTTCATTTCCATGATAGGCAGGAAAATCTCTAAATAGGATGCCTAAATGTAGACATTGGAAGCTAAAATCCTAACTTACATCCAGTACCAAACCAAATCATTTGCCTAACCAAGGATAATATCTAAGCATTGCCAAACTACTAAGCCTTTATCTACCATTGGTTTTGTATTTCTCAATGCTTTAGTTTTAAAAAAAAAAATAAAAAAGGAAATTCTTTATATGTAGTTAAAGGATAGAAATATGGTTGTACAAACATACAATCACATCACCACAGTTAAACTGGTGAAAAAGAAAAAGAGGAAAACGAAAAGATTGTTTGTATCAGAAATATTCCCATTGCCTTTGATGAACCAATATCCTATCCTATAAAGCAGCATGACATATTCTTGATTGGGCAATTAACACTCATAACTGGAAATAATTCCACTAACCACAGTCTAAGGAGAGCTTGATTTTAAATATTTATATTTAAAAAAAATTTTTTTTAAATTTGAAAATCAGAAATATGTTTAACAATTTTATTTTAATGGCTGAGAAATATTCTACTGCAAGAAAAAATAGAATTGGACAAACTTTTAATCATAATATTCAAAATAAACAAAATATTGTCGTCCACTAAATTTGCATTCTAAATAATGAGAATATTTTACATTTTAATTAATCGTTATTCTTTATTATTTGAAATTGACCTTCATATATTTTGTTGTAAACTAAATATAGTTTGCGCGGGCCCTTAATAAATTCTGTAAAACTTCAATTAGTCAAACTTTATATTATATGTTGTTAATATTAATGAACTTTGTTCATGATTTTTGCTAATTGTAAGGCTTGGAGAATATTTAAATGTGGGTAATTTTAAAGACGGTTTATAGTCTACAGATATACAAATGTGGTTTAATAATCTAACCATTACGGGGTTACATAGCTATTTTTAGCCGAAGGGTGAAGGAAGTCCCAAGCAAATTGTATTCGTCAGACTAGTGTCAATACACTGACCATAAAAAAAAACACGATTGTAATATGATGCAACCTTCATTCACTACTGGTAAGGGAGGGGGGAGTGTCTTACACTCATCAACCTATAGCTCGTAGGTGGGGAAAAGCTCATTGTGAAGTCATTTTTAATAGTGACAATGATATTCGCAAATGTAAACATATATTAATTATTAAGAATGTAATTAATTTTATTCTTTTAACAACAGCATAAAATTAAATATTTACTATAAATCAAAAATTGTAGAATATTGTAATGATTTTAATTATTTATAAACTATTTTATTTCCTTGTATGATAAACCAGTTTTTTATGAATAGATTTTTCTCCCCCCTCTGTATTATTAAAAAAGATCTAGACAATCTTTCATTCCATTGGAAGAAGTTGGTAAATATTTGAATAATTATAATGCGTGTTCTTGTTTGAAATGTAGAGCAGCATTTATTAATCTACTTACTTTTAATACTAATTATCTACTATTTAGTTTAGTCTAATTACTACAACAATCTAAAAATGATTGCAGCTGGTAGGAGTTATTTAAGAATAGTTGGAACATGGCCCTTGAAAGACATCTTTATTTTTTTTAAATAAAATATGAAGATTTATTTGTATTTATTCTGTACATTGATAAAAATAAAATTTGATGTTATTACTAAAGATCTGAAATACTGTTTAAATTTTAATAAGTTAAAGAAACTAACCAAATGCTTTGTAAAATAAAAACCAGCGATGATGATCACGTAATTTCTTATACTACTATATATATATATTCTCTTGCCTTAATTACATGATAAACACTATCTTCGAACATAGCATTTAATCAATTCTACACACACACACATATAATCTTGATGAGATTCATAGTGTATTTGGTAAAGCATAGCTTGCTATACTAATGTTCTGGGATTTGAATCAGATGAAGTTTGGAGTTGTTTTCAGATATCTGAAAATTTCTAAGCCAATTTTATTTTTCTTCCAGATAGCTAATTTATAAACAACCTAGCAATTGGTAATATACGGATATTTAGTTATTTTTGGCTAGAGAGTAAAATAGGGAAGGAAAATCATTTTTAAAAAGTTCCATCAACTGGTAGTTGACCAATTTTGTGAATAATGCCTTTTATTCTTCACTGTCGCTCAAAGGAACACTCATTATTGAAAAATTGCAATCCATCCATTACATTTGTGATACATTTCATTCTTTTTTCATTAAATATTATACACTCTTTTAATGATCTAGTTTGTTTTATGATCTCAGTTATTAAAGTCTGACAAATTTCAAATTGGTTATTTCTTCTTTAAGTTCAAGTCTATTTTGACCAACTATCAATTTCTTGATGTTTTTTACTTTCCATACTATTTCAAAAGCTTTCATCAATACTTTAACTTAAAAGTATTGACACTTTTCTTTTCATTTTTTTTTTACTGTTCAATTTTACATATCTATAAATAGCTATAAAGCATATATTTTGAAGAATTCTTATTTTCATTTTTTTACATGGTATTAGCTTAATGTTTCTCTTGAGTTCAATGCATTATCGGTGAAGAATCTAAAAAGACAAAAATGATTAACCACATTTATAATCTTCTTATAAAATTTTAAAATCTTATGATAATCCTATTGTCATAATCTTTGGTCTTCTTAATACATAAGTAATATTATCTTTTCACTTTTTTTTATTATTTTCTAATGAATTTTGATGTTTTCTCTATTTCACCTTATACACCATCATCAACCCATCTACAGATGTGGACATTTTACTATTAATCTATCAAAATTTAAATTAAATTTTATTTTAACTTTAGTTTGTATAATTTGTGTATAATCTTGTGAAATGTTGGTATGTCTTTAAAATTCAGAATGATGTTCTTCTAAAATGTAGTTCATAATATCCAGTTTGGATAAAAAGTTTCACGACCAAACTTCTGGATAATCAATTCAACATTATCCCAAAAAATACTACTGATATAAGTAAGTTTATTTTCTGTCCCTTTACATATTCCATCATTAGATATTAGAAGTTGGTTCATAGAAAATGTAGAAAACTGTGTTAAGCAGGTTAAATTTGCCAATAATTCAAGATCTAGTTTCACTACCTAAGATTCATCCCAAATCAATATCTCTTTTTAAATATTCAACCAAGAGTCTATAATCAAAGAATTATTCCATAAAAAGTAGAATTCTTATAAAATTTCCACCCAATTTATTTTTCTCAATCTAACAATAAAACCAGCTGGTGTTTTCCTGAAATTTTATGATGATGATATATTAGTTGTATTTATATATTGGACTATTTTCATATCTAATATCACACATTGGATGTCTTAGAAAAATATAATTTCATTTAAATATTTCACTTACATTCAACTGTTAGTAATGTCACACAAGTTAGTATATGTACATGTTTGGTTAGAGCATCACCTTAAAATCCAATATTCAAGAATCTAAGGATCCAGGTTCAATTTCCATGCAAGTACTATCATTAGTCAGGCCACCAACATTTGAAGAAGAGAGGAGAATAATACCTCCCAAAATGTTGTGCACATACTAACTTGTATGCTATTACTAACAATTAAATGTATTTGGAATATTTAAATAAAATTAAATTTTTTTAAACACATTCAATACTTAATATTAGTTAGATGGAAATAGTCCAATATATATTTACAAATACAATTAAAACCAGTTGGATTTGATTAATCTGGATGTAACTGAAAGATCATCAACAGATTCAATATAAGCATTGTCCTTGTGCTCATCTGCTTCATAAATGAAATTTAGCAGTCACAGATTTATATAAAAACAAAAGATAAAACACATGGTTTATTACTGTTGAATCTATAGCTACAGTGGTAGAATTAAAGAACAATAAAGCCACCAGTGAATCAATTCTCTAATTAGATTTTCACAGGTTTCCTTAGAACATTTTATTAATACTTAACTTGGCTTAAAAAATCCATATGCTAAATAAACAAAACATTTTTAGCATTATAAACTATTGGCTTGGTGCAAACAATAAAATTATCTTAAAAATTTATCAACATAGGGATGAGTTTTAGATAAATGAATGTCACTGCAATTGAGAAGACCAAAAAAGGAGTCATTTTCTTTTTTTTAAAGCTAAAGATGGAGATTTAAGACTATTCCATTTGATCACTGAAGTTAAACAATGTTAGGATTATTAATATTTTGTTCAATGACCACTTAGGGTCATAATGGATTTAAAATGCAATGTTCAGTGAAGTGTATAAACAACTTTTTCATATCTTTACTGTTGTTTAATATATGAATACCTGATTATCATTTGGATGTTAAGTGAATGTCTCAGATTGGTCTGAATTGATCAGATGGGTATTGATATTCTGACATTAAAAGTAAAAAATACAATTGCAGTATGATGACATTTTCATTACTGGTAGCAGAAGTATCATACTCTTATGAATTAGTAAGTTCATGGGATTACAAATAAAAGTTGTTACATAATTAATTGCCTGAGAAGTCATGTGAGGTTGACTACTTTTTATTTTTATAAGCTGGGAATTAATGATTTAATAGCCTTCAACTCTTCAGTCTATCATTCTCACCATTGTTGAATTTTACAAAGTTTCTTTACAAATTTATTTAACATTTGAAAAATTGATTAAAATTTTACTTATTATGAGATTTTATCCATACAAATAAAGTATCTATAATTGTCTTGCATTGGTGGTTGAGAGGTCAGTGTGGCTGCCTTACAAGCAGTTGCCCGGGTTGCGGGTTCGCGTCCCGGTCGATGCTATGACACTTGGGGAAAAAAAAAGGTATCTATAATTATAAAATATATTTTTCAAAATCATTCTCTAAAACAAGCATATGAGATAATTGCTATAATATCATAATTTCATGGGATAAATATTAATATGTTCAATAGTTAAAGAAATATTTTATAATTAATATCTTACTAGTTAATGTTTCAGCAAAAAATATATGTTGATGAAAAATAATTTTAGATGATTGACTTCTTATTTATGCACTGGCTATCTTAAAAAAATAAAGATGTATTTTTAAGAGAGAAGATTGATTTGGAATACATATCTGAGTGAAGAATAAGAATTAGATTAGAGAATAATGATACCGATGAAGTAAATATAAAAAGAGGAGTTAGATGAGGATGCAGTATGTTACCTGTTCTTTTCAATATTTATTTAAATGACATATTAAATAATTATTTAAACTGTGGAGGAGAAAATGTTGGAGATAGAATGATAAAATAAAGCTCTTATAGATGAAGATGAAAAATGTCTTCAGAATATGTTAAATAAATTAGAAGAAGAATGTATGGAATATAGAATAAAGATTAATATTGAGAAAATTAAGTTTTTATAGATAGTGAGAAATGAAAAAGGACTGTAAGTTGAACTCCATAATATTACAATTCAACAGGTAAAGGGATTTAAATATTTAGGTAGTTGATTGAGTGAGAGTGGAAGGAATGAAGATGAAGATAAAGAAGAATAGCATTGATAAAGGAGGCATTTATTAAGAAAAAAATATTTTGTAAACCTTTGAAGAAAGAATTAAGGAAAAGATTAATCAAATGCAATGGGTGGAGTGTACTATTGTATGGTTATTAAATGTGAACATTAAATAATAAAAATAAGAACAGATTGGAAGCCTTTGAAATGTGGTCATGAAGAATGATAGAAAAAATAAGTTGGACAAACAAAATAACAAATGCAGAAGTTTTGAAAAGAGTAAATGAAATAAACAAGATTGATTGAGGAAATTAGAAATAGAAAGAGTAACTGAATTGGACATATATTAAAGATAACATATAATTTAAATGAAAGATGTTTTGGAGGAAATAGTGAATGGAAACAAGAAGAAAGCATGGAAAAGATTGACAATGATGTATGATATAAGAGATGGGAAGAGTTATGTGGAATTGAAGAGCTTGGCAATGAAGAAAATGGAGTGGGGAAATGAATTAATTGTGATGTGACAGCCATCTGGACTTGTCCATGGGGCGGAATACTATTGATTGATTAATTCCCGTCAAAATCCAGTAATAAAAAAAAATATTAGTAAATTTGTAATTGCTTCAAAAGTTAAATCCTGCTTATTAAAAGTCACCCATTATTGTAAATTCACAAGAGCTTATTTTAACCAATTTTAAAAGTTGTATTAGCATCCTTGAATGGTGACTTTAAGTTTTTTTAGATATTTTATTTGACTAATGCTAATTATTGTATGCATGGTGTTTTGCAAGATGTTTTTATTTAATGTTAGTCAATGCCCTGTACTAAAGAGTTGTTGATTACCTAGTTTTTTGTTTATGTGTAAAAACTGTGCTCTAATTTTATGCATAACTTTTTTCTTTTAAAAAATTAAAATAATAAAATTCAATGGTTTGGTGCTGCTTGGGAGATCATTTGAAGTTTGAAGGACAAAAGTGATAGTTAAATCATGATTTATAAAATTTGAACCCTTTAGTCTACAACTTCATTTCTAAACTACCCATAGCAAAAAAATAATTGATTGGTTTATTGCTAGGAAGTTTATAAAAAGTTCAAATGCCAGAAGAAACAGGTCTGATGATATAATCTATGTGTTTGAACTCCACGGCCTGCCAATCAGCAATTGTACTTAAACCAAGCAGAACTTTTAAACCATTAACATTTTTTTTTAAAATTAATACACTAGTATAGTTTTTATAATACTGTTTAATGCTGCTCTCAGTAATATTCTTCATCTGTTCATTGAAAGATATTCCTCTTATTTGAATTTCTAAAATAAAATTTTACATTGAAATAAAGCAATAAAGCTATTTATGAATTATGCTTTTATTAGAGATTAGTAACCTATGACTCATAGGTCATTGGCTGACGATAAAAACTTTTGGAAATTATCCACCGATAGGTAAAAGCTGATAATACAAAATTCTTAAAAATAAAAATAGCAAAATGTGCTATAATTTATATTTAATATAGTTACATTTCACTTTTGCATTGAGAACAATTTTGTATTAAGAAATAAGTTGTCACATGATAATTTATTCCCTTGCTTAGTAGATACTTTCAATATAATTCATTATGCGAAAAGTAAAACAGTTATTGTTAGTGATGTCAAATCAAAAAAGAGAAGAAAAATCAAATAGTATTTAATAGGAATTTTATATTACTTTATTTATGTGATATATACAAAAGAATCCTTTTAATAAATGTGCTTTGTCATAATTGAAATTTGAATGCTTTGTAGAAAAGCAATACAGACTTCAGACTAGACAACAAAATATACAAAAAATGAAGTACATGGGCAAAAGAACAAATTAAAATCATTGATGTCATTGATAGAATGAAATGGCTGAAATGGAGTTGTCAAATGAAAACCATATTTCAATATAAGAAATATTTTTGAAGATATTGTATCATAAAGCAGATCAAACAGATTAACAAACAAAAGTAACAGTAGTTAAATAATTAAAGTTTTAAATTAGATCCAAAAAGATTATGAAAGAATTAGAAAGAGATCTGTATATGAGATTGATGAATGTGATAAGGAAATTTGCTGGAGTGATATGGAAAAGAGAAGCCAGCTATAAATTGAAAAAACTGGATTAAAAACTTAGGCTCAATTTTAGTGCATTGGTAGTGGTTGAAAATGATGTAAAAATATGTTATTTTTCTTATAACAAAAAGGGATTGCTTTTTGTTGTTGCTTTTAGGTTTCATTTGTAAATCTTTTTTTTTTTTCAATTTTTTTATCAATATCACTACTTTGTGTTAACTACTCATTAAATAAAAGTGAATATATAAATTTCAAAATTGCCCCCTAGTTTACACAGTTTTATTGATTTTAATTTTGATGTTTTATAATTTTAAAAAAAGATTCGATGAGTTAACACAAAAAGTTATTTCGCTATATGGTTTGTTCTCTAATATTTGTATTCTTTTTATATTTTTTATACGTTTGTGTTTCATGTATGTAGTTTGAAAGAAAAAAAAACCTCCCATAATTAATTAAAGCCATTTTAACTCCAAAAGAAAAGAAAAACCATAAAAGAACAACGTTTTACAAAACAAAATTTAAACTACATATATGCCCACATATATGATGATGTTCTTTTTTATTTGTTTGACAATTATACTGCCCAACTTTGAGTTTTTTGTAAGTATTTCTAATTGAAGCTTCAATTTTATAAAAAAAATAATAATACTTTTTTATTAAAGATATTTTCTGTAAATACATACAATGGTGGAAACTTAATTAATTGAAAGATGATGAAAGGAGTAACTTGGTCAAATTCTTTTACTTAAATAATTTCAGTACAAAATTTAAATACATATTTGGTATTTAAAAGAATAGATGATTTGTTGCTCCTAAGATCATGTAATAATTGAACACCAGAAAAGTACATTGAGCTTCAATCCAGAGACCTTCAGATCTTAACCCCTTTAATCTACAATTGTTTTTTTTTTTTATGTCCGTTTCTTCTTTTTTTTAAAAAAGGCAAATTGCTAATTTAATTTTTTGATTACATCAGTGTTACCTAATTTTAATTTGTCTACCATATCACTGCCATGTACCAATGCAGAATTCAGCTCACTCTTTCTCAGTGTGCATTAATTTTGTGAACATCGAGTGGCTAGAGATCAAAAGTGGATAAAAATCATTCCTTACGTTGTAAGAGAGTGGATAATAAAAAAAATATTTGACTAGCAATATGATATAGAAATTTAACTATTTGATAATTCTAGCTTATCTGATTAATGAAGATTGTTTACAAAATATATGCATAATGAGAATGAGTAATCTGCGTTTCTGTGCAGAGGGGGTGTGTGAAATATAATCAAGTTTGTGTTAAGACAAGCACTGACAAAAACCAGCAAACTTGCTGATTTTTATTTTTTTAGTGTATCTATATTGCTTAAAGATAGATTCCGATAATTGGACATCGAAGTGCTACAAGCAAACAATACTAATAATTCCTCATTGTCAGTGGTAATTTTAGCCAAAAACTTAAACTTTAGAAATACCCTGCGCTGTTTGGCAGAGTATTAGAGAAACAAACTTGAGAACTAAAGAGTAATGGATCAATTCTCACCTAAAGAAAGTAAAAAAGAAACTTCAGTTGCAATCAATTGAATGGAACTAATATGTTCAACCTTTGCTTTAATGTCTGAACAATACATGACCTTTCTAGCAGCAAACCATGTGATTATTTATAATTTTCATGCTCACGATTATTTTAATCTATTAGACGTATATATGACTTTTTCAAACGGATTTTTCAATACATGTGTGTGTATATATTTTAAATGAATTTTTACATTAAAATTGCATTTTGATACAATTTTATTAAAATTACTATTTTATTTCAGTTTTATTTGAGAGTATTCGTATAATGGAATTTCCTTTCTAAGTTTATTAAAATTTAGCCAATAGTCTTCAAAGAGCATGATTCTAATTGTATTTTATTCCGTCTAAAGATATGACAATAATTTTCGTGAAAGTGAGTAAAAGAGGAAAGGGTAGTTGAACAATTCATGCCTGGGATGTTAACTCGCATAAGGCCTAATGTGTGAGTGTTTAAGACTGAAATTATATTATTAAAGGAGAAAAGACTTTCAAAGAGAAAACATTTCTTGACTTAGCAAGCTTTGTTGCACAAATATAATTATTTAAACATATAAAGCAGATTCTGAGAGAGAAAAATGATGTAGTAAAAGAAAATTGTAAATTTTGTTATTATTATTTTTTAATAATAATAAAAGATAAAAATTTGTTTTATAGTCAATCCCTTCTCAGGAAAACATTTTTTCCTTCTATTAATTTAAGTATATATATATACTTCTGGAAATAGAATTATTAACATTCTCATTAAAGAACTTTTTGCAAGTTGTATTTTATAAATAATTATATTTGATTAGGACAATGCATGAGTAGTCTTGCTTTAAAAATACAATTATGGTCTTAGTCTTGGAGATCCAGTTTTGAATGACCTATTTTCTTTTTTTTTT
This sequence comes from Epiperipatus broadwayi, assembly GCA_028023455.1. Taxonomy (NCBI): domain Eukaryota; kingdom Metazoa; phylum Onychophora; class Udeonychophora; order Euonychophora; family Peripatidae; genus Epiperipatus; species Epiperipatus broadwayi. The sequence continues at coordinate 445,049 of JAQFVV010012574.1, read as the reverse complement.
AACATGTTAAAATAAGAATCCTATTTTGATGACATCATCAAACGTCATCACAACCATTGTTTACTTAAAGGACTATAATTTATCTATTGTTTATAATTTTAGCAAAAAAAAAAAAAGATTTATTTGGTTTTATATTTTAAAAAAATTAAAAATAATAGGTTCAATCAACTTCGCAAACTGAACAACTATGCCTTCTCTATCTCCCCCTCCCTCTCCTATACTTTTTCGTAAATGGTCAGTTCATCTTTGGGGATAAACTCTGCTATCTCTTCTTGCCTAATCTGCTAGAGCAATTACAAATTTATGAAAGATTGTGTTAATGAAGTGGTAGGGATCACATCATTCATCATGTCATTGTAATCTACTGATTTGATAATGAATGAAGATGGATGAAGTAATTTGAGTTGCATTTGTGACTATAGGACAGTTAGAGAGCTTTAGTTCAATTGAGATGCTAGGGATCACATCCAATCACTCTGTCATTGTAACCTATTAACTTTGACAATAAAGGAAGATAGGCATTTGAGTTGACTTTGTGACCCTTGGACAGTTGGAGAATTCTGGTCCATTTGAGATGCATCTTGGGGGTCGCTTGCTTATATATATATATTCTTTTGTTTGAAGTGTGAGTATATTCAAAGATATTGTGTAGGTGTTGAAAAAAGAAGGTGATATTGAAGTAATAAGTGCATTTAAAGAAGTTTAAATCTACCCCCCCCCGACTAAAAATAATATTATAATTTTTAGGCTTAATAAATAATTATTAACAATCATTAATGTATTTATCTAAGGATCATTTGTTATCTCTGATTGCATAAAAGAAATGTAATACTTGTAAAATAATAATACGCAATATATTAATAAAAGCAAAATAATTCTACTATAAATTGTTTCAAAAGCGTGTAATATGTCAGCACTTTAGTGACAGATTCAGGAGTTAACAGTTCCATCTGATTAGTTGTTGTTGTTTTCTTTATATTATTCACTTAAAAGTTTGTCTGCCCATCCCTTCTATTTGTATTAAATGGATTATGTCCTGTACATGAGGGGTCAGATTGATCTTAGGTCAACATGGGTGTGACAAGAATCTTGGCCTCAGGGTGGCATTTGAGCATCTCATCATCAGATTTTCAGTTGGATGGACGGTTGAAGAGTTGGAATGTGGAGTAGATTGAAGCCTGTCTATTAAGTATGAGGTTTGGATATCTTCATATATATCTGAGCACTTATAGCATATATGTGTAGAGATGGTAATCTGGACCAACTGATGATTGCTGGTTTAGCATGAAATACGTATATTGGTGATTATTTATCTTTTCAACATATGTGTTCAAATGTATCAGTGTTATGAGATAGTGTTGAGAATGGCGGGTCATGTGAAAGTCTGTGCTCATATACCCTATATATTAAAAGTCGTCCTGTAACTTTTAGTTATGAGTGTAACTCTCTAGTAATAAAATAAATCATGCAAGATAGTAAATAACCAATGATAAACAATGGGCCATTAGACAGTATTGGTTTAACCAAAGCGTATCTCACATATGCTAATATAAGTATATTTTAAATCTGTTTGAAATGTACAAATATTAAATAATAGTGCTCAGTCTTTTTAGTATATGAACTTCATATTGTAAAACGTAATATTAGTAGATACAATACTTCTTTTGTTTAAAGGTAGTGCTTTTAAAACAAGAAGTCATAATATACTGGAGAAATTGTATAAAATTCCAAAATTTTTATAAGTCTATTTAAAGTTATTATTCACTTTTATTTTTTTTTAAAAGCAGCTATTATATACTGTGCTGGCAGAGAGTATGGATTGATGCAACAATCAAAATATTAATCTCATTGTAAAAAAAATGATTGATTTTGGATTATATTATAGTTGTAAAAAATTTCCATTGTTGAAATAAATTATAGTTGAAAACACTAAGAAGTCTTGTAATAAAACTTAAGTTTATCTTTAAAAATTTATCTGCAAATAAAATGTAAATTCATTTTCCAACTTCATTTGATGATTTTTATTTTGTAGTATTGATTAAAAACTGAATCTCTTACAGGCAAATCTGCAAGATTTTTTAAATGAAAATGTAAATCATTCTTAACTATTGAAGTCCAATCAGCTGCTGTCACAGTTATTAAAGAAGTTAAATGATAGGACATTTCAATTTAGGAATATAATTAGTAAAACTAAATTACTTCTATATAGATCTATGAGGTACCCAAAAGTAACTGGAATTGTTTGCTGGTGGATATGCTTCTTCCAGTTACAGGAACCCTTCTGCATCAATCTGTAAAATTACATCACTATGTAAAATTGTGGCACCATGTAGAAAATTTTTTTGTAAAGTGCATTTTGCATATCCGTTGAATTTTATTGTGATTGAAAAGTTTTAACAACATACAACTATGAAATTCTGTTTTTTTGTTAGAGAAAATGGCAGGGGAAATTGTTGTAATAATTGAAAAATTTTACATGAAAGCTGCTCTGGGAAAAACAGTAATAGTGAATCGTCAATTGCAAACAAAGATTGCTTGGGGCAATATTCAATCTACCGAATGAATGAAAGCATCTTGAGAAATTGTGAACTGATTTAGAAAGACTATTTCAAAACGATTAAAAAACTTGCTGATTTGTCTAATATATCCTGGAGTTCCTATTAATGGATTTTGAAGAATTGAAGCAAAATTTGTGCATCAGATGCTTATTGCTGAACAAAAGCAGCCATGAGTAGATTATCATGAATTGAAAGAGCACTTGAAAATTAATCCTAACCTTTTTTTTGAAGATTGATTAAAGCTGGTGCTGTGCTTAAAAACCTGAGAGAAAGCAGCAGTCAAGTAAATGGATTTTTTTAATATTCACCATGTACCAAAAAAGCATGGTGAGTGCTGTCTGATGTTAAGATAATATTGATTCTTTTTTTTTGATGCAAACATCATTGTTTATTCAAAATTTATTTCTCATAATCAAACTGTTATCCAGACATTTCTTTTATAAATTCTGAATTGTTTGTGTGATGCAATGAGACAGAAATGTTATGATTTGTGGGAAAGTAGGGAATGGTGGATTCACCACAACAAGGCATCAGTGCACAAAGCCTTAAATATATATTTTTTTTAAAACTAAAAATACTATGAATCAGTTTATCTATTTGCCACATTCATTTAGTCTTGATCTGTGTGATTTCTTCTTATCATCCCAAATGATAACATGCTCAAAAGAAAACAATTTGTGTACTTGGACAAGTAAAAAAAAAACAATTGAAGCATTAAAAACCTTTACTCTGCAAGAGTTTAGAACTGCTTGGGAGAATGGAAATTCTGAATATACTTGTGCATTGCATCAAATGGAGAGTATTTTGAAGAATATTCAATTTGTAAATCTTAAATATAAGATCAAACAATTTTTTATTACAAAATTCAACTTATTTTTGGGCACCACTCATATTATTTTGTCTGTTTATTACATAAAAATGAGGTACAGATTTTTTCTCAATAAATATATTATAAAGCTTTAATTCAAGGGTACTTCATAATATTTTTAAAATATATAAAGAGTCATTTTGATATAATGCTCTTGAATCTACAATTATGAAGATGTGTTTTGTCTTACACTGTTTATTGCAGTAGTAAATTGGTGACATTAAAGATTCTAAAATTGATTTCCGGCTTGATTAAATAGTTAGAGAAAAAAAATCAGATTACCTTATTCTATGCATAGGAACCTGGTGGTGGTCACTGAATAATTATAATCAATTTATAATTTATTCATTATATAAAATTTAACTGTCCACACTTGGATGCAATTAAAGAGCACTGTACGATCCAATTATCTACTCATTTGAGAAAATAAAAATTCTTTTACTAATGTGCACATTCTGCTTTTATTCATCTATTATCAACTTGAACTACTATTACCATAAAACTGCTTGAATGTCACACAACTCAACAAAGAAATTGTTGAATAGGTAAGTAACACTAATGAATGGTAATATATTTAAAATAATTTTGTGCTATACTTGAATACACTTTTTGTGAAAAAATGCAGACTTCACACTATAAAGATTATCTCGAAGATATTCTAAAATAATGCTAAACTGATCTCTTTCTTTAGAAAATGTGGTGAAGAGTTTCATACAATTGACTATAATTAGGCCAAGTGTTGAAGTCATTTATGAAGTAAAAGTTCAGTATAAAAGTTAAAAGATAATGAGATATATGTTAATAACGCATGTGATTTATGGGTTAGTTTGTAAAATTGAACACAAATTTCATATTAAACATTTTCTTATATTTCTTTCTATCTTTATGGTATTTTTTAATGTTCTTCGATTTATAGCAGCTGCTAAATAATAGAGTTAATAAATTTTCAGTTTGATTAATAAGTTGCACTTACTCTGATTGATCACAATTTTATCAAAAAATTTCAATGACTATCGAATTCTGAAAAACAGGAAATATAAATTGTTTGACAAAATGACATTCTTAGCATATATTATCAGATGTGTTTTGCTGCTATAAATTTAGATATGGAATTTAATACAAATGGGTGAAAATCTTTACAAAAACTGTACAAGAAAAAATAAAATTTCTTAAATATAAGATATCTAGTAACTCTGTTTGCATAACTTTTGCCGATGAAGACAGTATATTCAATTTTTCATCTAAGCAGCAGGGAATTATCTCCTTAACCGAATACAATCTTTTGTGATTTATTTGAAGTTAATTTTTAAAAATAACATTCTTTTTTTCTCAGTGATGAGATGTTTATTCATCAAGAAAAAAACAAATACAGTGAAACAAATGAAATTTCAGGAACAAAATGGTAAGAGGGGTGGATACATGTAAAAGGGAATGGGAAGTGGAGAGAGGAATTGGTGTGTAGTTCAGGCTGGCTAGAAGAGCATGTCTTTGTGATTGAGTCCTATGGCAGAGGCTGAGAGGATGGGAGTTGGAGGATTGCCTAAGTGTCTGTGAGGAGTGGAGATGGAGCTAGTTTGGGGTTTCGGGTTTTGAAAGTGCAAATTAAGTCCAAGAGCTCTTGATTTACTGAAAGTACTCTCTGGTCAAGGATAATGGCACATCGGAGCAAACAGAGAGTATAGATGAGAAAAATTGACAGTCAAATGATTGCAAAGACCCCTATTTCTATGGATTCTTCTTGAAAAGCTGTCTAACATTAATTGAGGTTGTGGTGCATCAACTTTACTGATAGCTTTCTTAGCGCTAGCACATTTTATTGGTGATTACTTTACCACTGTTTAGAGAAAAAAAATTCAAGTAAATTTCTGGTGACTCAGTTACATATTATTATTAAAAATATAACTGGCACATTCAAATTTACTTCTTTACAGTGACTTTCTTTACTTTTACACATTCTTCTACCATTTCAGGGGAAATATGTAAAAGACTGTTAAGCAGATTAGATTTCTTACCAATAATTCAAGATATAATTTCATCATCTATGACTTGATTCAAATCAAAATCCTCTTTTTGGATGTTTAAACAAGAAATTACAGTGGATGTAAAAGTGGAATTCTTAAGAGATTTGAAACAAATGTTTTTTTTTCCCAAAATCCAACAACATATTCAACTGGATTTGATCTTCCTACATCTAACTGGAGTTTCATAAACTGTTTCAGAACAACCCATGGTCTTTGTGCTCATCTATTTTATAAGTGGATTCTAATAGCCATTGATCTATGTAAAAGTGAGCAAACCCACTGAATGTCAAATCTATGACTACAGTTGCAGAATTGAAGGATTGTAAATCTCTTGCTTGTATTCTCTATAAATTTCTTTATACTTTTCTAATATTATTTTTCTTTTTATTTTGTAAACATTTCTATCATTTCATTATTTGTTTTTATTACTTGCATTATAATAATTATATAAAGATTATGCATTTAAAACACTTAATGTCCATTTTTCATATCATGTAGGATTGTCAATAAATGTTTTAGATGTAACATTTAGTTATTTTATTTTATATGACAGAAAACACATAAATATTCATTTATATACATTGCTAAGTTTTTATCTTGCAAATGTTAAACTTTACAAATTTAAATCTGAGTTTGTCATCATGATAGTTATAATCAATGAGAGTGCCTCATTGGGTGTGTGCGTGTGAATAGTCTAATAATACTAATTTTATATTTTCAAACTAATATATTTACTTTTGATATTATTTAACTTTAACGTTTATGATTTTATAATAATCTTGAATGAAATGTTTTATGAAGGTGTGTGTATATACTATACATTTATATATCTAATGCCTTGACAATAGCTTGAGATTATTGATTGATATTGGGATTGTCTAAGTGTTGACTGGTTTTACAGATATATACATATTTATAGACATAAGAATATAAATAGAAATAAATGTTTTCTATTTTTGAATTATTAAAGAAATTTACATTAAATATTTGTTTTATATATATGTTCATATCATTTAAAATTTTTTTTATTGTTAATATTTATTTAATTTTAGCTGTGAGAGCAGATCGTATGAGAGGGGGTCGTAATAAATTTGGACCTATGTATAAACGAGATCGTGCCCGCAAACTACAAATGCTCAGAAATACCAAATCTTATAATCGACCTGCTTGTCAGCTTCAGGTCCATTCACCCTCTTCCTATTCAAATCCCCAACCATTTGTGGATATTAAAACAGAACCCGGTGTACAAATGATTCAGATTCCCCAGTTAAGTTCTACAAACTCTCCAGAGTCTCTCTCCACCATGCCAAGTCCTCCAATAAATGATCATCTTGGTTCTTTGCAACCTGTTAATGTTGACTCAAAACCATGGATTTCATATCAGGCATCCGTGTCTCCAAAAGTAACCTGTTTTGAGAATACTTCATTACCTCAAATATCACCAATCATTAGGGACTTGCAGAATTCAAGTATAGATGACAAACAGTGGCAAGGCAATTTGTTCACACTCTTACAGAGTCAAACATACAATCAATGTGAAGTTGATTTATTTGAATTAATGTGTAAAGTTATTGACCAGAGCTTATTTGCACAAGTTGACTGGGCAAGGAATACCATTTTCTTCAAAGAATTAAAGGTAAGATGAATTTATATATATATAAATAAGAATACATATATCATTGATTTTTTTTTTTATAGGAGCTAGATATGTTAGAAGTAGTTTTTTTTAAAAAGAAATAAATGCATTGTTTTTAACATTTAGATATATTGAAAGAAGAAAATTAAGAAGAAATTATCGACATTCTTTTGACAAATTGTCAAAATTTCATTTCATTTTTTTTTAAATTTGTTTTGAAAAAGTAGCTTCTTTTTTTAATAGAAATATTTTGCTTAATTTATAAAAAAGCAAAAAAGAAATAGTAAAATTTATTTTTAAAAACTTAAAAAGTTTTCATTTATCTCATTTTAAAACATCTTTTTCTGCTTTTGAAAAAAAAAAAAAGGTGAATTTCATATGAGGTAGTAAGTTTGCAATTAATGTAATAAATGCTCAAAATTAATTGGTTTTTTTTTAAATAGTAAATTTAATTTTAAAAAAATAATTAAATATTATATATCTATATACAAATAATTCACAATATAACATTTTCTCCCCTCAGGATGTTTCAATTTTATTGTTTTGTATAGTGACATTATTTTTCGGAAAATTTTAAAATAAAACGATACAAGTAGTGATTAAACATGTGCATAGTAACATATTTTGTAATTGCTCTTTCTACCAAATCAGTATCATAGTTATTCTTAAGAAGTAATCCTAGATTCTACTGATTATGTTAAAATTGTACAGATATAAATAGGTTTCTATCGCAATAATCATCTTAAATTACGTTTGTGTTTTTACTATTAATATTTTTTTTAAAAATTAATTAATTACAATTATCTGCTTGATATCAACTTTCCATTCCATTCCAATTAATTAATTGTATTTTATACAAATATTCAATTAAGCCCCCCCCCCCAAAAAAAAAAAACCCGTAAAATATTAGTGCATTAAGAATAGTTATTGAATGAATTGTTACTTGAAGCTGTAATGTGTTGTGGATAATCACTATTTTTAAATATCAATACATTAATCTTTCTTTTCTTTCTATATATAATATTTCACATTATAAATATATATATATGTAAATAAAAACTTAAAATTGATAAAATGATATGAGATAAAAATGTGAAAATGTGCTTAATTTCAAAGTCAGTATATTAAGAAAATTGATAAGCTTGGTTTCTTTTTAACTGAAAAATACATTGTGGATGATCAAAGAATAAAATTTGTTAATGACATATTAAAAAAAGCTAAGAACAAGACTATATAATATATATCTTTCAAATTCTTTGTATCATCATATGTTCCCAAATGTATAACCAAACACAAATAGAAATCCTTTGAATTATGATGGATTTTGGTGACTCATTTATATACCATACATCTAAATACATTGATAAGCTCTTGCAAGATATTTTACGATATGGTAAAAATACTATTGCTTCAACTTTTGACTTTTTTAGTAATTGATGAAATTATATTGTTACTTCATTGTAATTTACTGAGTTATATGATGCTGTTAAAATTTATTCCTTAATAAGTAAACAAATTAGCTGCAAAATTTATTACTTATTTTTTAAAGTTTATTGAAGACAATAATGTGACTTTTTTTTTAAGTATAAATGCTGTAAAATGTCAAGTTAATTCATGAATTCTTCTGTATTTAAGAAAATTTGAAACTTTGTTTATCTTCATAGGAGAACAATATTTTCTAGGCTGATAATATTATAAGTATTAAAATTTACCAAATATATCTTGATGACATTTTGTTTGTAGTCATGAATATGAAATAAATAATTTTAATTTAAAATTTAACAAACTTTTCTTATGTTGCTGTGTACTGAAGCACTATCCTAAGAAAATCTATTAATGAATGCATATTTACTGAAGTTTAGTGCTTTTGAGGGGTGATGTATGTCCTCATACGTCAAATTGAAAGTGCTAAGCATTAGTAATACCCATTCATTAATAGCTTTTCTTAGGATAGCGCTTAAGTGCAGATAATTATAAATAACTTTATATAAATAATTAAATGCTATATTACTTAGGAGTTCATAAAAATTTGAACTCTGGATATGACAAATTGGGCTGCAATCCATAGATCTTGAGCTTCAGATTTTGCTACTCTAAAGTCGCACTAAACAAAGCAAGACAATGATTTTATCAATAAATAAATAAGTTAAATAGTTGAAATCAGCAATTGAAAAGAAATAAAATAAAGGTATTAAATATTTCAATGTATATATGATCTGATAATTTATTTATTAATTAAGTCATCATGTGGAGATTGTAATAAATATAACCAATCAAATCTTTTCAAACTTTCATAAGTTGTATTGAAGTAATAAAAAAATATTGCACCAACTTTTTTCATTACATTTGCATGTATATATTTCATAAACAACCTTCATTTCATATATGAGTTTGGGTTTTAAACACAATAATCTTCTCATAGAAATAATACTTCAAATTTTCTTATAAATGCTGAGATTGTGTACTAATTGGTTTCAATGTTTAAATTCATTCATAATCAAATGTACCTATTTTTGGTGTTAAATCTTTTTTGATGTAAATTCCTAAAATGTCATGGTTAATTGAGGACAGATGCTTTTCACATTAGAACATTCAAATGGAAGACTTTATTTTTTTATTGAGAAATATCCATATATATATATTGCTTGTGATACTTCTTTCATTATACACTTCAATGCAAACAATTTTTCTTAAAAAACTTTTTTATTTTCCTTACAGTTTCAACTGTCCAGCAGTCTTCATCAGAGCTTTACCTGATAAAGCTCTGATGAAGACTGCTGGACAGTCGAAACTGTAAGGAAAATGAAGAAGTTTTTTTTAAAAAAAATTGTTTGCATTGAAGTGTATATGAAAGAAGTATTATAAGCAATATATATATATGAAGATATGCAAAGAAAGTGAAAGAGAAAAATAAGAGAATATTATTAAGAAATACATATAAAAAGTCAAACACTTGCTGATTTGTTAGTTTTGAGAATGTGGAGTATAGTTTTAAGAATGCTGTAAAAAGATTTGATTAGTTCCTAATTATTGCAATGTAGTGCTTAACTTTATGCACACACACACAAATTTAATTAAACCACTGTACAGATTAAAATATCAAAAATAAAAAATAGAATAATGTAGTTATGATGATGTAAATAATAAGAAAGAAAGAAGGATAAAGCAGTCGTACAATTGGCTGAGTATATCTACTGAGTGATCAGGTGAAAAAATGGCTGCCAATGAAATAGTTCATGATACTACTAATGCAGCAGATGAGCATGATAATGATCATGTATGCAGGATTGACATGTGAAATTTATGAATTTAAATTACACATTTATTTTTTATTTTTTTACTTAATATTTTTGCAAACTGTGGATTACTAAAACTATAGATGGTGAGTCAATGAATATTGAAAGATTAACTGTAATATAATATAAAATAATTCAATTTTTTTTCTAAACAAACTACAATGACTTTGCTATCAGTCAGAAAATCAAAAATCTTTTTAATGGGAGGGGGGGGTGCATTTATTTTTATTCAAACTTTACACAAATGGAATATTTCTCATTAGTTTAGATAAAAAGTTGTCAGTAAATTATTGAATTTAGTATAAATTATATTTAGCTATATTTTAATTGGTTTAGTTATACTGTACAGTTTAGGACAGATATAAAAGTGATTCACTCAGGGGTAAAGATTCACTAATTAATTGTCAATTGAGAAAAATAATGTGTATGTCTCAATTTGATTAGTTGAATGGAGCTGCTATTTATAACATATCAGTTTGATATTCAAACATCCCTTGATCTCTTGAAAAATCATTTTTTAAAACTATATAATAGTTGTGATAATAAAATGAAATTTAAAATAAAGTAATATGATGCCTAAAACAGAAAGTAGTCAAAGAGTTTGAAATATAAATAAATAGTTTAAAAACTTTAAATATATAGAAAAATCCAGGATAATAGTTTTACTCTGACAATAACAGTTTCACAGATTGTGTCAGCTTTCAGCAAGAGTCAATATATTTTATTTAGAACAACATTTTATTCAATGACTAATCACATAGAATTCTGATATTTAACTATATAAACTACAAAAACATTTTAGTAGCTTGACCCAAATATCAATATTTACTATTTTTTGCAATTAATTTTTTTAAATTTATGCAAGTTATAAAAAATATTTTAACTTACTACCATTTAGTTAATTTTATTTATTTATATAGCATATTAATTTTTAGATACCTTGAATATTAACAAAATATTTAAAAATTCAGTACAGATTGCAAATAAGAGATAGATTCACTAATGACTTTATCAACAGGTATGAAAGTGATTAATTACAATTCCCAAGTTTCTTTTTAATTATATTTATATAGGTAGTAGGTGTTAAATTTTATTTATGAAGCATATCAGTATAGTAATCATGGATGATTTTAAATTTGTTGATGAGACTTCAATAATCTTTGAATAAGATTGTATGTATATAAATGGAAAAAAAAGCTTTTTGTAACAACATAAAAAATTAATTTTTTAATCGCATGATTCTTCATCTGCTTGAAGAAATGACAGTTGATTCTCTAGAAAAGAGGATTCTGATTTTAATGAGTCTTAGATCGTGAAACTATATCTTTTGAGTTGTGGCAAGTTTGATTTATTTAAGAGCTTTTTAATACATTGTATAGGCTTAAACCTGCATTTATATATGTAATATATGTGGGGTTCAAACTCAGACTTTCACATGCTCCACCACTCCCAGTGCCATCTCATATTGCTGACCCACCTGATCACACACATGTTGAAAAGATAAATAATCACATATATACGTATTTCATGCTAAACCAGCAATCATCAGATGGTCCAGATTTTTACAAATTTTTTTGTGAAATAACTTCTCTTTTAAATAATAATAATAATAATAACAAGAATCATTTTTACAAAAATATTTATTTGGATGAACATTTGTAAAAGTTATTTATTTTTAAGTTCACAAACTATCAAATGTATTAATTACTTTTGACATCTTTATTCTGATTTTATGTAAATGCATATAAACATATAAGCATAGATCTGTAAATATTTAATTTGCAATACATCTTTATGTGAGTTAGTGATGACAATTTGCTCCCCCTTCCCCAACTGCATTGTAAAATAATATTTCACATAAAAACCAAGCAATTATAATAAATTCTAAAAGAAAAAAAGAAAAATTTGTTACTTTGTATTCAAAATATAAAAAAAAAATAGATTAAAAAATAAAGTTGAAATAGAAAAAGCATATTATTTTAAAAAAATACTAACTTCTGAGTAAATATACTATTTAAAAACACTTCTGTTGCTATAATTTAAAAGAAAAAATATATATAATTTTTTCTTTGCTGATTGCCATTTTGTTTTTTACATAATATTTCCTAAATCATGATTCATTAAATTAAAATAAAGTATGAAAAAAAAAAGTTAATTACAACACACATTTTAAAATTAAATAGTAAAAAAAAAAAAAAAAACTTTACACAATATACACTTTACAATTTCTTTTTCATGTAATTTATGATTATTACATTTTTATTTTTGTAATTTCTAAATAATAAAACTGAATATTTTTGCAGAACTGTTATTTTTTTAAAAAAATCACATATTTCTTTTTATTTTACATAAATGCAGTGAAACTAAATAAAATATAAATAAAAAGTTATGTACACTTGATTGCTACAGTTTTAATAAGGTATGTAAATGATTAAATCTTTTTTTCTTTTGCTTATTTATGTTTACAATAAAACCAGCTATTATCTTGAATAATGCAAAAAAAAATTACAAAAATATTGTTTAAAATTGAAAAAAAAAATGGTATTTTAAATTTACATTTAGTAATCTTTGATCACATAAAGTTTATTATTAGCTGCACAGTGCATGAAATCATTTCCTCCTCACAATAATTTACAATTATGATGACTATTACATTATATTTTTTCTACAGACCAAGTAAAGTTTATAAAAAATTTAATTAATAAAATTGATCAAATGCACATTTTACAATTAAATATTAATACATTTTGTTATTATACATAATCAGAGTATATTATTTATTGTGCTGAATAAATTGGACAGTTTTTTATTATTTTATAGTCTTTAAAAATGAAAATCTTCTTTATTTTGGATATGTCATAAATAAATGCACTAAATATTTTGTGAAATCACTGGATGCAAATTAAATAAAGTGCATTAATCATATTTTAATTTTACAATTAAAATAATATTGTATATTGTATAATGAATAAACTCTACTCTATATATTTGGCATGATGACACCATTTTATTTTTAGAAAGCATAGTTTTAGTGAAGTCACTGTCTTAGATATCATTAATCTTACAAAAATTACTGTATTTTTGACTGCCATTTTGAAAAAATGGTGGATGTTTTTTTTAAAAAAGTTTTGAATGTTTTTTTAAAAATTGCAATGGTGAATAATTGATTGTAAATCAGAATTATGAGTACAAATTGATGATGATCCCTGCATAAAGGTCAATCACCAACTGCAGTAAAAATGTATATATATATTGAAGAGCTATAATTTTAAGTTGGAGGAAATTTTTTAAACTTTTTTTAATGCTTGGATTTTTCTGCTGACTTTTAGAGAGAAATAATTTAGTATTTTCCCCTAGCAGCCAACACCTTTGGTGTGTTCTTACATCTATTCATCCATTGATTTTTATTAGTCATTAACACGATTAATTTATCTTTTTTTTATGAAAATTTATTTCTAAAGTGTTTTAATTAATTTTTATTTAATAGTTATATTTTTGTTTTTGTATAGAAGTAAATTATAAAAATATTTAATATAAATTATTTTATTAATATTTCCAGAAAAGGAAAGAAGGGGATTATTAGATAAAAGTGTTTTAAATAATTAATAGTTGTACGAAGTTATCAAAGCATGATATAATAAAAAATATAATGTACTTCAAATGTTATTTTACATAATTGAATTCGTTCATTTTTAGTCAAATGGTGAAGCTGAAAACTATGCTATATATTATAAAAAAATTTTTTTAAAAATCATTGCAAAATTTAAACTTTATATACTGTCTTATTAAAATAAATAAATGAAGATTTAAAATATGTATTTATATAAATCATTTCTTATTTTGAAACACACATATATATATACTGTATATAAATTATTGATTTGTTGGATTTTTTATTTTTTAATTTATTGCTGCTTTTAAATGCCCGTTTACTCTATAAATATTAATTTTAAATAATAATACTCCCTTCACTCTTTAAAGTTATCAAGTTTGACATAACTTTTATTGTCTCTTGAGCATTTAGTCCTGAGTAAGAGTGATTGACTAAAAAACTAGAGTAGTTTGGATCAATTCTCAATTTGATATATTAAACTGGCCATAAATAAATTAAATCATTATTATGTAACCTGTTTATACCTGAATGTTTAAGTTCATAAACTATTAACGTGTATTATGCTTAAGCAACTCATTTCTTTTTGTATATCTTTGCTTATCTATCACAGTACTGACATTGAGTGACCTTTGGCAGGTAATCAAAGTTTAGAACTGCAATTTTTTTTTGGTAGAAAAAAAGAAAGGAAATAACGAATTTTTGTTGATTTTACATATTTTGTCCAATCCTGTCATTAATATTTTTATATATAAATTCATTAATAAAATTTGATTTAAAATTTATAGTTATATATTTCATGCTCTAATTCATTTTTAATGTCTCTATTTTGTTTAGAAATGGTAAATGGATATTCCTCTGTTAATAAAGCATCAACTCTACATCTAATGCAGACATATTATTTAATGAATTATTAATATAAATGACTTCTCCCTAAGAGAAACACTATTGATGAAAATTTTGATTATAAGCACAGTTTTTTATGATTGTTTATTTTTTTACTTTTATTACAATGTAATTTTAAAAATCTTCCTTCTATACTTATCTATGTGAGTATTATAATAAGTTCTATAACTAATAGAAATCTCTATTTTAGGTCTTAAAAGTATCTATGCCATAAATATAATTTGCAGAGAACATATTACTAATGAAGGCAGTAGTACAATTTTAATAATTACTTATGATTATATGTTGGACTATTTGCATCATCTATCAGTAAATGTTGAATGTATAGAAAATTTTAAAGTTTATTTAAATTTTTCAAATACAAACAACTTATTAGTAATAACACACAAATAGACAACACAGATTAGTAATTCCACAATGTTTTGAGTAGTTAAAAAAAATTGAAGGTTTCAGGAGAATTTGAATCAACCCTCATATATAAATATATGAAATTTCTACTATCTATTGCCATTGACAAAATAGCTGAGTAGATTAGAGTGTTTGCCTTAAACACCTAAAGAAGAGTGGAGAATAATAGTACTCAAAATGTTATGTGATTTCTAACCTTGGTCATCTATTTGAGTGTCATTATTAACAAGTTATTTGTATTTTAAAAGTTTAATTTTTTTTTAACATTCAACATTTGCCGATAGATGATGGAAATAATTCAACATATTATCACATCTAATATGCCATCATCACAAACCTTTAGGAAAATATTATTAATTACTTATTATACATATTAAATGAAGAAGCAATTCAGATAAACTATAAATACCAAGTGTAACATAAATAACTCCATAGTCAATCAAACACAATTGAAGAATTAGATTGTGTGAATCATATGTATCTATTAATAAACTTCATGTATTTTTCAGACTGATTTAAATATAAAGCTATTAATATATGGTGTATCTGAACTTAGTTCAGTCTCATATAGCTATTTAAGTTAGAAATCTGGATTTGAAGACATATAGATGTCTGACATTTTTCACATTTTCTACTTAATAGTTAACTATTATATAAATGCTGGCCTTGAGTTGATATTTTTAGATCTAATGTCTGAATATTCTAGTGCCTCACTGAGAACAGCCAGCAGCTAGAAAGCAGTCTGGGAATAGGAATATTCAGAAAAGCTTGTTAAGAGTTATTAGCACATTCATTATATAACATTTATAGTACAAGCTTATTAAATTAAGTCATGTGATGTATGACTTGATTTCCTTGCAATTATAGTTTTGCTCTTGAGGCTTTGGCAGTGTTATATTTCTAAAGCTATTAATATATGGTAAATATGAACTTAGTTCAATCCCATATGGCTATTTAAGTTAGATGGCTGGATTTTAAGACATAGATGTCTGAAAATTTCAGATTGAGCTGGTATTTTTAGATTTAATGTCTGAATATCCTAATGCTTCACTATTGAAACACAGCAGCTAGAAAACAATCTGAGGATTGAGATATTCAGAAAAGCATGTTAAGAGCTATTAGCATGCTCATTATATAACATACAAGGTTATTAAATTAAGTCACATGATGTATGACTTGATTTCATTGCAGTTATAGTTTTGCTCTTGAGACTTTGGCAATGTTATGTTGCTAAAGCTATTAATATATGGTGTATCTGAACTTAGTTCAGTCCTATATGGCTATTTAAGTTAGATAGCTGGATATAGATATCTGAAAATTTCAGATTTTCTATTTAATTAACTATAAAATAAATTCTGGGCTAGAGCTGGTATTTTTAAATATAATGTTTGAGTATCCTAGTGCCTTACTGATGACAGCCAGCAGCTAGAAACTGGTCTGGGGATAGGGTTATTTAGAAAAGCTTGTTAAGAGCTATTGGTACGCTCTCTATGTGCATTTTTGTAATTACAAGCTCATAAAAGTAATGTCATGTTATATATGACTTGCTTTATTAATTATTATTAATATAATATAATATATATATATATAACATTTAAATACAAATATATTGTCTATACTGAACTTAATGTAATTAATGTAATGTAATTCTACCCAGTCCTCCTCTATGTATTTAAATTGACATATAATGGACCTATATGTGAGGTGTTAGAGTGACTTAAAATCAACATGGGTATGACAATAATATTGCCATCAACAAGAGTTTTGAGCATTTCATCATCAGATTTTCAGTGATATAGATGGCTGAAGAGTTGGAGGGTGGAGAAGATTGAAGCCTTTCCATTAAAGTTTGAAGGTGCTATCTTAAATAAACTGAGCACTGATTATAAATATATATAATCATTAGAAACAAGTCAACACTTAGACAATTCCAATATAGATAACAATCAAGAATTTCGAACTGTTGGTCAAGGCAATCTCTTTTTAGCAATAAAGGTGGAATCCTAAAATATATATTTCACTTGATGGTATTTCTTTTAAAATAATATATATATATATATGGGAGATGATGATATTTCTTTTAAAATAATATATATATATATATGGGAGATGATGATCTGGACCAACTGATGAGGGCTGGTTTAACAAGAAATATATATAGTGGAATTCATTTATTTTTTCACATGTATGTGGTCATGTGTAATGGTTGTATAAGATGGAGTGGATAGCTGTTGAGAGCTTGAAAGTCTGAATTTAAATCTCTTCTAATATATATATATATATATATATATATATATATATATATATATATATATATATATATATATATATAATGGTGTTTCAGGTAATAAACATTATTAATTCCAGTATCACATTCATTAAGACATGCATTTAGGGATAATCATTTTAAATTCACAGCACAGGGCAAAATTACCATCCAATATAATCATGTAAACAGGAAAAGTACAATATAAAATAAAAAAATATGTTCAAAAATACATATAAAATTAATTCTTAATATTTAATCCTTATAAACAGTTGCTGGACATGAAATTCTAAACTAAAATCAAACTTTTAAAAGCATAAAAAATGTTGCATTTTTGCTATTATCAGTCAGTTGCTTTTTGTTAATCTACATTAGTAAGAACTTCCATCTGTTTCATGGTATTGCAATGTGAATAGCTTTTCCCAAAATTCCCTTCATAATCTGTGCATTTATATTTCATTCTTACTTTTTTAAAAGGCATTGTATTCATCACCTACTATAGCTTCATTGCTCTTTCACTTAAAAATATTTTCTCTCTTGTTATTATATGTTAATTTTCCAATTATTTTTTTTGTTTATAGTTCAAATTATTATGCAATATATGCTTAGAATAATTTTTAAGAAAATATCAGTATTTTCACTGCTAAATTTACATGTAAACAAGTTAGAGAATTAAATTGGTAATTAAAATTCGGGAAAGATGTCAGATGAACAAATGAGAGTAATCATTTTAAGGTATTTTGCATTCACATATCAGTTAATGGTGTTCATTGTAATTATTTATTTAGTCATTTCATAATCAGCATTATAGAAGGAATTGTTTATTTATATTAGTAAATCCTAAGCATACACTTTTTTAAAAAAATAATTTTGTTGCTTTAAGTTCCTTAAACTATAAAGAAGTTTTAAAAAATGATTAAATTATAAAATAATTTTTTTTTACCACTAATTTTATTTAAAATAAAAGTCACTTATCTAAAAAAAATAATTGTATTGTTTAAGCCTCAATTTAATTATGTTAAGTGTTAATGGTGTTAATTTAAAATACATTTTCTTATAAAGAGCGCATAAAAAAAAATTAAACATAATGCATTCTAATATTGTAATTTATGAAGTCATTTTTTAAAAATTTAAATGAAGTATATATTATTGAGAAAATAAATGTAATATTTCAAATATTGTATAAAAATAAGACACACTGTTTAATAAGACAATTTCAATGATGTATGGAAATTGGAGAATTTTGAAACACTAAGTTAATAATTTGAATTAGTTGAATTAATTTGGTAATTAAAATGTATTCATTATCTGTCTTGATGGATTTCTAAGCTATACAAGACATCCATTGTATAAAACCTCAATAAATCTTTTAATTCATGCTTCTAATTGTTTTTTTTAATTATAAAACAAATATTTTATATATGTAACAAATATTTTTACTCATAATTTTGATTGGTTATAATTAAAAGTAATTTGAAAAATGATAACCAAGGGAGAGGAGTGACAAGATTTAAATATTTCCAATATACTGCTTTCTAAAAGATAACGATTTATTTTTATATACAAATATTTTTGAAATATTACTTGAATTAAAGTTTTTCAAAATTTGCTCAAAAGATTTTTTTTTCCCATTCTATACATAGATGTCCTCGAAGAATTTTCAATTGTTGATGCAAAAAATTTGGATAAAGAATTTATATCAGTATATTTGTACAAAAGATGTGATAATTGTGCTAGGATGATTGTTGAGTGTTATAGTGGTAAGGAATGAGATAAAAGAATAGATTTATTAATAAAGAATAGGGAGTTAGAGAGATGGAGTACTAGTATGGAGAGTAAAAAGAGTTTAAATATATATAGAAATAAACAGAATATTAGGTGCGAGTTAATATATGATAATAGTAAGGAAAGTACTTTATTGTTTAAGGCTCGATCAGGATCTTTAGCAACAAGAGAATATACATGTAAATGGAAAAATATGGGCGATTTAATCTGTAAATTATGTAAGGAAGGAATAGAAAATATTAGGCATCTCTTAATTAAATGTAAGTGCTTGCAAACAGAAAGGGCACATATAATGAAGTTATGGAAGAATAAATATGAAAAAAGTGATTATACAGAAAGTGGATTATTGGTTTTTATGTTGAGTTTGGGAAAAGATGAGGGAGGTTTAGATATAAAGGCCATAGAGTTGACAAAGATTATGTTGTGGAAATGGGATGGAGCAGAATATGGGGAAATTTAGACTGGGTACTGTAAAATAAAGTAGCTAATAGGTTTCTCTGGGTATAATTGCTGAGAGATTCTTGACTTCGTTTACGGAAAAGCTACAGTACATCACATCACATGATAAGTTTTATTTATGCGACATTTAATATTTTTTAAAAACAATTATATTTTTATTTATGTAAGAATAAATTTACTTTAAATATTTTAAGCCAAGCATTAAACAATTATGGATTATATAAATAAATATTCAAGTGCTTCGTTTCTCAAAAAGTCACAAATCTTCAGCTTTCAAATGGCAAATAAATTTTTTTTAAGTTTTTGTTCATAGTTAATTGATGTATAGTAGATATATTTTATCTTTTCTATAATCATTTTTTGAACATGTATTTATAAAAATCCAAATCCAAGAGTCATATATATATATATGAATGATTTTCAACCAGCAGTAATAGTACTTTAATTTTATGGACTCGGGGGGGGGGGGAGAATGTTCCTTTTTTTTACTCTAACAAGATTTCATTTCTCGTAATAATTTATCATTCCAAAAGGAAAAATGTGTGTTCTTCGAGATGATGTTAGCTTAGTATTAGTATATTGGATTTACAAAGTTATTAATTCTAGCTTGAGAAATACAAAATATCCATTAGTTAGCACCAAGGCTTCCAATTGCCTTAAGGTTTTTCTTTCCTTTTTTGTTATTCAGCCATAGAGTAGGATCAGATTTATTTTTACAAATCATGATTCTAATTTACTTTTTAAAAATCTGTAAATGTTATTGATTAAATTTCCTAACTTCATTAAAAAAGTTCTGCCTTCTTCGTTTTTATTTTCAGCATCCGTCATTCACTTAATATTTATATTGTATTTATATATAGATGTGTGTGTAGTTTGGATATTTATAACATGTTCTGCATAACATCATTCTTTCTACTTTTTTTAACCCATTTTTTCTATAATTTTTTTATTTGTCATATTATATTATGTTTATATTTCTTTTTTCTTTTTAATAATTCATTGATATTTTTGCTTTTATATTTGTCTATTATATTTTTTTGCTGAAGATTATTTCCATCATCTAATTGAATAGTTAAATATTTTTAAAAGAATTCAAACTTTATTTATACTTTTCTAAAAGCACTTAGTTGCTAGTAATATCACACAGATCAGTGTATAACATAATATTCTGAATAATATTCTCTATTCTTTATGTGGCACTAGTCTGACTATTGACAACTAGTATAAAAATTAAATCAATGACCTTTATATTCAGGAATACTGAATATCAGCTTATCCTCTAATCAATTAGTTATTCTGTCAAAGGCAGCCATCAGTAAAAATTTTATATACTCATTTATAAGAGTCTTCCTGATGCTTCAGTTTTTTTCTTTAAGGACAAAGTCACTACTTCTATTTCTATGCCATTTGTCTCTGACCTGGGAAGAAACAGTTGAGTAAGAGAGGAGATTAATGCTGATGAAACTTGTGCTTTATACTAACTTGGGTACTATTTCTAATGTATTTAGTTATTTCTAATGTAGATGATTTTACTAAAAACATTTAATAATTCAACAAAGTGGTAGAAATAGTCTAACATTTAGCTACAAATAAAATGCAATCATCACAAATCTTCAAACAATTACATATATAGATAAACAGTTTTAAAATAGCTTATCACATGACAAAGGATTCTCCAATAGTACCTCATAGAGAAACAGTAAAGAAGGAAACATTATTGACCAGGCTGTCACTTGTTAGAAAGTATTATTCACACTTGGTTTATTCTTTGGCAGAGAGTAGATATTTACCCATTTACTGACCAATATTAGATGATTAGTTAGGCTGGCTTCCTAAAAGAAAAATCCTAAACCTAATTAGAACCTAAAAAAAAAAAAATTCAACCTTTACTGGTTTTCATTCCAATAAGATCACGGACATGACAAATTTATGTGCTCCTACTGCACAGAGATTTTAAATACACACACATATATAAACACTCCCAAAAATAAGCATAATATCTAATTTGATTAATAAAATAAATACATTCCAATACTTTTTTTTTGCATTAGAAATTTTATTAGTAAAAGTAGAAATTATTTAGAAACGGAATCCCCCCCTCCTGAAAAAAATATTAACATTCTTTGGAGCAGTACTTTATCTTGTGTCTGAGAATGAGAGTATTCATTTACGTATAGTTTAATATTTGTAAAGCCATGTGCATTAGCCTAACCGCTAATTACAATTACAATTTATTAACATTGTTATATAAATAAACACCTTATTAACTATTACAATAAAAATAATAATCAAATAGTTTATGGGAGCTCATATGAAGTTTTAACAATAAAAGTAGCATATAAAAGCGATTTACCTGCTGACGAAGAAGCTGCAAAAACCAAAAACAATTAAATGGGCCGAGCACTTTCAAGGTTTTCCCTCATATCCATGGCAAACATAAGTTATAAATCATTTATGTAATGTTGTTAACTAATAAAATATGCAAATGTGAATGCAAATTAGTTTGTCCATTTTTTGAGATAGAAAAGCTCGTGTTGCATCTATTGATGGAATTGTTGTCACTGATAATAAAATACGCCTCTTTGACTTTTCTTTATCACTGCACTATATCATGCAGGCATTATTATAGTGATATATATATATGTGTGTCTTGTGCATAATAAAATCTATGCCTAAAAACAAACTAATGTAATTAGCCAATAGGATTCTTTGATGCTTGTTTATCATAGATATTAATTTATCATTGTTGGCCATGAACAGAATAAATGTCAAATTAATCTGTTGTTTGAATCATCATCATAAAAAAAAAACTATTAAAAAACAAATTGCACAACATTAAAAAATACCATAATAATAATGATATTAGTAATCATCTTCTAATATTGGTGACAATTGATATCAGTTGAGCCAATAAAAAGCATCATTACAAATAGCATAAGAGAAAGCAGTCATAAGATAATCCTGTAAAATATATTGAAAATTTTATGAATAAGTAGAATATCATTCAATGATTAATTGTTCTTCCTAGTGAGAGTTTTGTAAACTTTCAAGGAATTTATACTTACAAATAAAATAATTTCTAAAAAATCATACTTGAATCTTGTAAATATTTAAAAAATAAGATCATAACAAAAGCAACTATTTTCATCACCCAACAGCCAGGAGGAGCAGATTAATTTCATAAAATCAACAAAATCCCTTTTTATTCACATTTAATAAATATATCAATATCTGATAAATTGATAAAGTTATGCTTCAAAATATTACAATTTTTTTATAATATTTACAATATCATAATATAATCTAACAAATTGTTAGTAATGATGTTTTAGAAATCAGTTTAAAAAGGCATTTTTATTAAAATTCCATAATTTGCTTTGTAACATTATTCTATAACTTATTACCTTCTATTTTTAAAAGTAAAACATAAGCACTTAAAATAAATATGTAATCATGTATACTTTTGATTTTTAATAATT
Source organism: Epiperipatus broadwayi (assembly GCA_028023455.1). Classification (NCBI taxonomy): domain Eukaryota; kingdom Metazoa; phylum Onychophora; class Udeonychophora; order Euonychophora; family Peripatidae; genus Epiperipatus; species Epiperipatus broadwayi. Next base: position 421,757 of record JAQFVV010012574.1, on the reverse strand, counting down.
ATTACATTATTATCATGCAAAAATAATTGTGAATCTTTTTGAACTTTGAAAAATAAATCAACATTTTAGTCATTTGAAAAGTTTTCTCAAAGTAATCTTGTAAAGCATGTGAATCTATAAACAAAGACCAGACACATCAAGGCTTGACCAAAATTGCTTGAAGTCACTACATTTTCAATTATTTTGATGCCTTTATATTTTTTTGGAATTAAAATATCAGAATAAGATATACATAAATTTCATGATAAAAAAAATAGCAAAATATCTCAATAGATGGTTATACAAGCAAGTTGTATCTAGTGCTCTTTTTTGGTTACTCCCCACATGGTTATTCACTTTGATAAAACCTTTAGTTAACTAATATCAATTATTACATATTTTTGTAATATCCAAACAATTATTGCATAAATTTTAATAAATTTCAGAGTTTTTAAAATAAAATAAAATATCTTCCACTAATCACAACAGGTTTATGTTGAAAACTAATATTGTACTTTTTTTCCTCTTAAGTTTAAAACAAAAGATTTTGTTAGCAACATATTAAAAACAAATATTTTATATTGATATAACTAATATCATACCTACTTTTTTTCAAGAAAGAAGATTCAGATAAACATTTAGTATATTTGTTTGAATAAAATACCAGATTCTAATTCTTTTAAAAAAAATTTTATATTTTTTTATATGATAAATATAGCAATTAAAAGTGATTTTATTAATTGTTTTTCCATTGTTGATATTTTTAAATTCTTAAAAGAATATAGAAATAATAACATTGGTTTATCATGGTTCAAGACAAAAAATACAGAAATAAAAGCTAATTTACCTTAACAAAACCCAAACAATCAAACAATGTTAACCACAAATAACTCTATCAAAACAACATTTAATGGAGATTAATTTTACAAATTAATCTGATCATAGCAATATATAAAACAAAACAAAATTAAATAAATGAAGATTTTTAAATTTTTTAATTGTCAATGCATTAAAAAATTACTGCTTTATATATAAATCTGATTATAGACAGCTGAAAAAAAAATCTTTCAAATTATAGCAAACTGTAAAATTTTTTATTCAACTTGTTGCATTTTTCTTTGATAGTCATAAGTTATAGCCTGAAAAAAAAATTGGATTATATAATTTCTATTTCATAGTCTTTGAATAATCTAAACTTAAAACTAAATTTATAATATAAATGTTAAAGTATTTTAAAAATAAATTAGATCATTTTTTTCCATAGTCTATATTTGAAATAAATAATTTGCATTGTGTAAGTATATGTATACAGATATACTATGATTAGATAGCATGACTCCAGTTGGTATGTTGCACTGTTACAACACCATATCTAAATTTTTTTTAAAAATACACTAAAAAATCTTGCTAAAATTATTAATATTTTCATAACTTTTTATTGGAGAGTCTACTTTATGTATGAAAATATTTAGGGCTTTTATTTACATATCTGACCCATATATAAATTAGGATAAAAAAGAAAAAATTCACTTTTAGTTTAGAAATTAGTCAAATAAATGCTTTTACTAGATGGCTGGCATCATTTAGCAATGCCAGTTTTTAATTGGTGTTTGCCTGGTTACTTAAATTTATCTAAAAAATATCTAGAAAACATTTATATTTTAAAGCCCTTAAAAATTTTCTTATTATATATAAATATAATATTTATATACCATAGATATCTATATTTTATATATAAGGGAGGACCCAAAAATAACTGAAATTGTTTTATATTTTAAAGCCCTTAAAATTTTTCTTATTATATATAAATATAATATTTATATACCATAGATATCTATATTTTATATATAAGGGAGGACCCAAAAATAACTGAAATTGTTTTTTGGTTTGCATGCCTTTTGTAGTATATGTTTCTATTGTTACACACTTCTTGCAGGAATCCTTCTGCATCAATCTGCTAAATGACATTATTGTGTGAAATCATGGTACAACATTACACATTTTTTGTAAAGTGCATTTTGTATATTTCTCAATTTTTATAATGACTGAAAAGTTTGAACAATATGAAATTCTGTTTTCATTTACAGAAACTGGCAGGAAAAACAGTTATAATGCTTAAAACAGATTACAAGCAAGATGATTTCATAAAAACACAAGTCTATGAGTAGTGTAATTGAAATGTTAAATTGACCACATCCCTAAAAAGCATGTCAAGTTTTGATGCAAACAACATGTTTTCTCCCAGATATAATTTATAATAGTCACACATTTTATCTAAAAGTTCTAAAACATTTACATGATGTGATAAAGCATAAAAAACTTCCCATTTTGTGGCAAAGAAAAGAGTGCAAGTTTCACCCTGACAAAGTGTCATCTCTCAAAGCCTTGAGTGTGGAGTACTTTTTAATTAAATTTAATGTGACCTATCTACCAGCCATATTCAAACTTATTTCATGCAATTTTTTTCTCTTGAATGAAAAAAATGTCTCACTTTTTTGTTTTTTTGTGGGCTTAAAAGTGGTAAAGAAAATTCTATAGGCATTAAAAATCATCACCTTGAAAATGTTTGGGACTATTTTGAAAAATGAAAAATATATTTAGACAGTGTACTGCATCAAATGAATAGTAATTTGAAAGAGATTACATTTATAACACTTAAAAATAAATAAATAATTTTTTATTATATATATATAGTTCTCTAATAATTCTCTTCTTTAAAGAAATATATAATATATATAATCTTTTAGAACTATTACCAATTTTTATAATCATAATAAATATACAAAGGAAATCCTCACAATTTGATATATATATAGTTCTCTAATAATTCTCTTATTTAAAGGAACATATAATATATATAAATAAAACTGTGAGGATTTTTTTGTATATTCATTATGCATATAAAAATTGGTAATAGTTCTAAAAGATTATCTTGATGCCAGGAATGTGTTTGACATCATGTGTTGCACAATAATGATCAAGATTTATTTTAAGATTATCTATCTACATCTATTTGTTGCATAAATAAAATATTGCCTGTTTTTTCATGAGAAAAAATTCTGAAGAAGCTTTCAACCACATTTATCCATAAAAATATTAATATGACCATATATATACAATTGAACATATTGCACACACACATATATTTCCTGAATCATGACTTCTTAAATTAAAATAATTATGTAGGCAAAAAAAATAACTAATTTAAATTTTAAAAAAATTAACACAAAGTACATTTTAAAACTTATTTTTGGTGTCCTTTATGCTTTATTATCAAAGCTTTTATTTTGTAATATCTAACCAATAAAACTTTGAACTTTTTTTAAGTACTGCTATTTTTTTTCCTAAAACAGCAGTTCACAAATTTATTGATTTTATATAAATGCAGTCAAAATTAAATAAAATTAGATAAAGAAAAATAATGTAAATTTGACTGCTGTAGTCTTAAATAATGTAAATGATTACATCTTTTTTGTCAGTATTGTATTTTTGTGATTATAATAAAAGTGCTTTTATCTTGAATATATTGAAAATAAATTATGAGATTATTAACTTAAAATTGTTCAAAAAATAATATTTAACCTTATGTTCAGTAATCTTTGTTCATATAAAATTGACTATTAGTGCATAATATACAAAATCATTTTGCTCTTAAAATAACTTACAGTTACTGTGACTATATTTTTCAATGTGATCATATTTTTGCCATAGGCATGATCAGAAAAATTTTAATTTATAAAATTGATTGAATGAATATATTTTAGCTAATGTGCTTATTTTAAAAGTTAATATTAATATACTTTCTTGTTGTTTGATTACTTATTTTAATGAATTAAACTGGCATTTTTAAACTTTTGGATTTCTTAATGATAAAAATATTTTGCTTATTTTGAAAATATAAATGAAATCACTTATTATCTTGCAAGGACATTAGATGAAAATTCGATAAAATATACAATCAAAACATATTATATATTATATAATGAATATTATGTGCACTATATACTGTACATTTTAGCATAAATATCACCATTTTATTTTCAGTTGATGTAGATTCAATGAAGTCACTAATCTATGACATCACCAATCTTATATAATGACCACTGTTTGAAACAAAATAGTGACTGTTTTTTAAAAAAAAGTTTAGCATTTTTTTAAAGATTGTAATAGCAAATAATTGTTTGTAAATCAAAATATTTGCTACAAAATGATAATGAATACTATAGTTAATACTTACATAGAGGTCCATCATTAACCAGGATAAAATTATATTTTATATACAACACTCTTATATTTATATTATTCTATTTTTTTTAATCACTTTAACTAATAAAGTATATATTTTATATGCTGCTTTTTAAATCACAGATTTTTTTATATATTAGTTGATTGTTTTACTCTTAATTTTTTTATTTTTTCATTACATAGCTGAAACTGTTGATAGTTTTCTTTTGAAACATTCTATCCCATCTTTTTTACATTTTAGCTAGTACAGTGTATTGCCCTTTTTTTTTTTTTTACTAAATAATATCTTTTTTAATTACAATATTATTAACCACTGTAATGAGAACCTTCAATCTTCATATTATTTTCAATCAAAATAAAATCTGATTTTTACTATATATATACATTTCAATAACTTTACATTTAAGTGCATATATATATATATATATATATATATATATATATATATATATATATATATATATATATATCACACATTGTAGTGTAAATAAGAATTAGCTTTATTTATATTTACTTTAGATAAATTACATAATGTATGACATAACATAGAGCAGAAATTTTTACATCCCTAGACTTTTTGCTTTCCACAATGATGTGAAATTACTTGTTTATAGTCTAGTTCTCAAACCATTGTCTAAAAATTTGCTGCCAAATGGAACATTCTGATATCTTAAGTAAAGTGAACATCTGCTTTCAAAGTAATTTTTCTATGAGACTATATTTATAACAAGCAAAATAAGTTTACATAAAGAAATAAAACAGCCAAAATCAATATATATTTAAATTATATATATGTTAGGCATGGGCAATTTTGTTCGAGCAGCAAGCTGCATTAGACATTTGTCATACGTAAATAGATCACATTATTTAAAAAAAAAAACAATTCAAAAAATCATATTTGGATAAAATGTATAGCAAACCAAAATTATTTTTAAAAAATTTCAAATATCTTTTTATTTAGCAAAATATAGGAGGAAAATTACTGTAATTGTGAAATTTAGTGATAGACTGATATGCATGTGTATGTGGTGATGAAGGTTGATTTCCCCAAACCTTAAGCTTAATTTTAAAAATAATTAAAAAAATTGACTTTTCTTTTGCAATATTGATTACTCAAAAGGATGGTTATATATATATATATATATATATGCAAAATCACTAGTCATCTTATTATTTCTAATGCAAAGTTTATCATTCATTTCTAAGAAATTGCTTGCATGAGCGAATAAATGAAAAATGAATGAAACATGCAAATTTTAATGAAATATTATGCAGGTACATATTAAACTGTACATGTGCAATAGAAAATCGTGGAGGACTGCATGTAAAGTTGTAAATGGCATATGACAATCATCATTTTTATTTACAACATATCCAAAATAAAAAAAAATTTTCATCACTAAGAACCCCAAAAGTTTAAAAAATGTCAGTTTAATTTGGTACAGTAAGTAATTAAATAACAACAAAGTATATTAATATTAAATTTTAAAATGAATACACTAGCTAAAATATATTGATTAAATCAATTTTATGAATAAAATTTTTATGATCATGCTTGTGGCAAAAATATGATCATCAAATTGCAAAAATATAATCATTGTAATTGAAAGTTATTTTAAAAATAAAATGATTTTGTGTATTATACACAAGTAATCAACTTTATATGATCAAATGTTACTAAACATAAGTTTAAAATATCATTTCTTTGCACAATTAAAGTGAATTATCTTATAATTTGTTTTCAATATATTCAAGATAACAATACTTTTATTCTAAACACAAAAAATGCAATATTGACACAAAAAAAAGATTTAATCATTTATATTTTGTCTGATTTTTATTTAATTTTGATTGCCTTTACATAAAATAAATACATGTGTGAACTTATGCTTTACAAAAAGAAAGAAAATTATCAGCACTGCAAAAAAAAATCACTTTTATTGGTTAGATGTTACAAAAATAAAACATCTTTGATTAATAAAGCATAAAATGTATCAAAAATAAGTTTTAAAATATACATTATGTTATCTTATTTTTTTAAAAAAAATTTAAAATGTACTGCCATTAATTTTTTTTTTCCTACATGCTTTAAAATATTTTTTGGCTATGAAAGAAGCAAAATGGCAGACTGTCAATGATAAAATTATATAAATATATATATTTAAATTTTAGCTACTGAAATGTTTTATACTGTATATTTATCCACAGGTTAGTACTTTTTTAAAATAATAATATGCTTAATAAATGATTTATTAATTAACACTTTTTTCAATTTAATCTTTATTTTTTAATCAAGTTTTATATATATTTTGAATTTAAAGCAACAAATGATTTTTTTTCCATAGAAACTCATAATTGTTTATTTAAGAAATTTTGGCTTATAAAATATTTGGGGAAATCAATTGAGCTCTCTGACCAAGATAAAGATGTAAATTATAAAAAAATCTGATCATATATGTAGTTTTAAAAAATTATGACTAAGGTTTTGGAAACTCAGAAATTCTAAATTATGTTATTATAGTTTTTGAAAAGTGTATGAAATATATTTGGAGAACGAAAAGCATCATAAAATGTTTTATTAAAAAAAGTTGAGTGTAAGTAAAACCTGAAATACTTGGGGTGGGGGTGGGGGGGTGGGGTGAGAATTAATTCAATAATTTCAGCTCATGAGTTTGCCACTTTACTGCTGTTTTAAACAACACATTATCTGTATTCAACAAATTAATAAATATTATCACTTCTAATATTAGTTCCCTTTTTACATTTTTTAAATGAAAGTGACCTTTGAACTGTTTATATATGACTTCAAGAATCAGGGATCAAGATGTGATGCAGATTTAAAAGTGTAATGAATCAAAAACAAATGCAAAAACTTCATCTTCTTGGCTTTTAGATTTACGGTATGATGGTGATTATGTTATCTTGCAGTTATTGTTAAAAAAAAGTATTTGTAATTTTAAGCTTGGGTGATTGTCAATTTGAAAATGTAAACTAATTTAAATGCTTTGATCGCTTTTTAAGTAATAAGATGGAATTAGATGTTTAGGTGTAACACAGACTCATACGTTGTGTTGTATTTTTTAAAAGTTAAAAAATAAAAAATAGGGTATATCATCACAGTATTATAAATATGGCAAGTAAAGTAGTTATTTTTTATTTAATTTATTGTATGGTAGTGAGACTTGGATTCCCTACAAACATAACATACAATAAAATATCACATAATCAATCAGCATGTTCCCATTTTTCAAGATGTAGTATTATTGTTAAATCACATCTGTGTTCAATTTGACATGTGAAATATATAAAAAAAAGACTAGATTTTCTTTAAAAAAAAAGTATTTTTATGGCAAACTTGAGTAGAGAGTCAGATACCATTTTATAAAGACTGAAGAAGAGCAATTTTGATTGTTTTTACTTAGAATAACATTACTGAGTATAGATTATAGTGGAAAGCTATAGGTAGATATGATATCATAGTCTTTCAAAAATAAAAGTTTGCTATAGAAGTTAAAAGACAACATAAAAAAAGGGGGGAAGCAAATTAATAAACCAGAATTTTTTATATATGAACTAATTTGTGTTTTGCAGATGGGTTTGTATAGTTATCACAAAACTTATCATTAATGTATTATTATTTTGTCTACTCATTTAGATTTGGATAAAGATATCAAGCTTAGTGAAGTGGACATGTAAAGTAAATGAACAATGCAAGATTTCTTAAAAGGTGCTTTATTGTGAACTTGAACATAGTTTGATTGGGAAAGGTAAAATCTGTCTACAATTAAGAATTATCTCAGAGATATTCTTAAAAAGTGCAATATTGATTGTTTCAATTGAAAAAATATGGTAGAGAGTAGATTACATTGGAGAGATACAACTAAACATAATACTAAAGTGTTTCAGAAAGATAAGTTTCTGCTTAAGAAATCAAAATGTAGAATGGTCATATATTAAAGATAATTTTTTTAAGTGTATTTTTGATTTTACAGTTAGGATTGTTGACAAAATTTCAAAATTTTTTATAAGATTTTTTTTTTAATTATATAAATTTAGATCAATTTTGTGTCTCTTCTTCTTTTGAGGCATTTAATAAATTAAATATATTTGTTTTAGGGATGATTGTATATTTGGTAGTTTAAACATTGAAAATATGTATAAATCAGCTGATAGAATAAAAAATATTAATGTGTTTCTGTTTTAGGAAATCATGAATATTTTTTTGCAGATATGATTAAGATTATTCATGATTTGCTATTATTATAAGAGAATTCTATGTATTTTATTAGTAATAATGTGTCTTAAAAGATTAGAAAGAGATTGGTTATTGATTATGTTATTTCTGCTTTGATGTGTACTGACTATATTTATTTTTTAGACAATAGTGCTATTAATCATTTTTCTGATTCTTTATTATTCAGAAAGATAAATTGAAGGAATTTTTTGATAGATTGAATGCTTTTGATTCTAATAAAAAAAATACTACTGAGGGGAAGGGGTACTTTTGAGTTTATTAAATTAAAATTGTTGGACTTAAATGTTGATGAAGTTGTTGTTTTATTTTGTAATCATTTTATTAAACAAAAAAATTTAAGAAATATGATAAGATCAGACAGAACCATTTACTCATAAAGAAATTTCTTTATTGAATTTTTGTTATAGGAATAGGTTTAATAATTTTGAAAATAATGCTTATATTCAGAAGAATGAATTTGTTTCTGATTATATTGATTTAGATTATAATTCATAATTTATTAGAAATATTATATTTAATAAAAATATCTATAAACCTGATACTAATAAAAATTTGATTGTTAGTGAGAATAAAGAGTTTATTTCTTTACCATTCAAGTCATTAATTTATAGATTGGTTTACAAGAGTGGTCATTTTTTGGGTGATATGAAAGTGGCCTAGAAGAATGGCCTTAAATTTATTATTACATAGTTCAAGACAGTTAATTGATAGCAAAGCTATTCCTGCTATATTTTATTAGTTTCCTTGCAATTGTAAAATTTATATAGATCAAAGTAAATTGAACCTTAATGAAGGAATTAAAATTTATAAAAGTAGCATTTAATATAAATATCATAGTTCAGCTTTGTATATTCATGAACTGAATACAGATCATAAAATGTTATTTGACAAAGCAGAAGTTATCTTTTATAAAATAAAAAAAAGAATTAAAAAAAAAAAAGAATCAAAGAAACACTAATGATAAAATTTCTTGAATCTGAGGTCATCCTCATGAAATCATCCTATTTATGTTAAATGTTGTTGTTTTTTGAAGTGAATTATGGAAAGGCTATTTTGTTTTTTTTTGTGTGTATATATATGTGTTGTTTGTATCTAGTTGAATTTCCTATGAAAATGTCTATTTGTTAATAGATAAATTCATGGACTGAGAGAACTTTGCTAAAATTTTATTTTTTGTTTTTCTAATTTTTTTTCGGAGTTGGAATGGTTATATTTATGAGTGGTAGCTGCTAATGATGTGTTATCAGAAGGGATAAAGAAACAATAAAAATGAGGGGGAAAAAATCAAGATGAGTAAGAGAGGAGAAAATATGAAAAGGAAAAGACTAGATAAATTGTAGATGAAAGAAATATTATAATGTCAAATGTTCACAAAAAGCAATTAATAATGTGAGGTGATATATATATAACGTAAAAATTATTTCCATTAAAATTTATCATTCATATTTGGATGTTTTTTAAATATCTAGCTTAATTTCTTAGCTAGTAGATTGAAGGTCAGACCGATTGATAGTTTTTGTCCGTTCTTTCAACCCAAGGTCAAGTTATTATACAGTTTTCATATTTCTCTATGACCTTAGATTCAAGCTGATACAAAATATTTTGAGTAAAAATATTAAAATGAATGTAATAGAAAAGTCACTATTTTTGTAAAATGATTGTTTTTGTAATTTTTTTTTTTTTTAGATTTATATATATTACATTTAAAAAATATTACATTAAAATTGCATTAATAAATACACGTATTCATCTGTCCTTTTTTTTTTTTTACCAACCTGAGTTTGATATTAAACCTGTGACTACAAGCTTTATTCAATAGATAAAATTCTAAAAGTTTTTTCCACAAGTTTATAATTCTGATAATCATTGAACAGAAATATTTAAATGTTAAACTTTGGGAAAATGTTTCAATTTTTAATTAATTTGAATAAACTTATCAACAAAAAATCCCCCCCCCCATTCACGTATATTTGATTTATACTGTATGCATAAACATAAATTTATGTTAATCTAATAATGAAAAATATCCGTGGATAATTCAATAAAATAAAATTATCAAAAATGCAAAAATTTAGATTCATTCATCCTTGAAATATTTCATAATTTTCTTTTCTCTAGAAGCAATGTCTTCCATTCTTCCTCCTGCTGACGGAGATCATTGAACACGTTTTTAAACTAAATTTCCACATCATCAGGATTTCCCTATCTCTTTCCTAAATTGTTTTCTCTACCGTTTTTCATTTAAATGTGATTCACTATTATTTCAATTACATCAGTATTAATCAAGTATTAAAATACATATTTTTAATTTTCTAAATTATTTATAGCGATGTATTTTATACGATTGTACCCCCCCCACCACCACCGCAAATTAGGTGTGAGTGCGTGCGTAGATAAAGACAAATCGTGAATAAGATGGAATTTACACAGAAATTTTCATTTAAGAATTCAAAAATCTTTAAACAGATGACTCTATGCACAATGCAAGAAAGGGCTGTGGTGTAGTAACAACGCATATGTCCTGCTATTCTTACGATCTAGGTTCGAATCTGTGCAACAAAACTTTAAAACTACTTCGTTCCATTCAAGTTTAGAATTTATTTATTTTTTTAGGTAAAACGTCCCATAGCCAACTTAACTAGCTATTGAATATTGGGCAATAAATAATATTTGACACTCTTAGCTAAAAGGAAAACAAGATTGAAAAATATTTAAATTTTCATTCCGGTAAGCCTGTCTAGTAATATTTTTTAAATGTTATATGATGGAGAGACCTCTAGCCTATAGACTATTTACAGACTACGTACTTTACTTTTTTATCTTAAATAATACAAACATTGCAACTTATAAAAACCTTAAAATAAAGGCAATACTTATATCATTAACGAGTCATTTCAATCATAAAAATGTAAATTCTCTCCCACGACATTAGTTTTCTTACAGTAAGTCTAAGCAATAAATGTGCATATATAGAGACATACACTTATTACAATTCTTATATTTTAATCAGAAATGTTAATGTGTGTTTCGCAAAGCTAAATGCTGCAAAATAATACTAATTGAGAGTGTCTGTACTTATTAAATTATTCTAAATATATAAATAGTAAACATCCCAAGGCATGACCTTTTACATCCTTATAAGCACCCTTACCAATAATCAAATAATATGTAGTAAAAACAATGGATTATATATAATAATAAGTCAAGCAATGCAAAATTTAAATTTTGAAATTGAAACCAACATACTTTGTTTATTATTTTCTTCACAAAAGCATGCTAACTGCTTTCTGTTATGTCTATTTTACCAACATAATACTTTAATGGATCCAAGTTACATGAAAATAGGTAAATAGTTTTATTTCAATTTTCGTAATAATTAGAAATTTTAATACATATTTCACAAACATGGATACTCGTTTAATATTCATAAGGCTGTAGCCTCAATCACATGCGTATAAAATACGATAGTAGGGACCTCATGTGGTTACCTGTAGAGGTCCCCACTATCGTATTTTATACGCATGTGATTGTAAACATGTGGTTTAAGACCTGTAGAGGTCCCTACTGTCGTATTTTATACGCATGTGATTGAGGCTACAGCCTTATGAATATTATTTACGTAATGGATACTCCTTTGTAATGTAGGCACAAAGAATATATTTTGTTTAGATATGGTTAAAATAAAGGGAACACCTGCTATATTAGCACTCCTATTTTTTTTTTTTTTTTGGATATCAAGTTAATACAAAAATTAAAGTATTAAACAATATTCTCTCTCTCTCTCTTTTTTTTTTTACAAAGATAAAGATAATTACGATAGAATGACAGCCTGTTAAGCTAATTGCGCAGACACTGTGAGAATGTTATCAATAAATGAATACCTTCGAACAACCACATGATATAGTATTTAGATTTGCTCATATATAAACATTTGAGTCGTAAGGGTAAGAGATTCCTTTTTACTCTTATACAAATACTATATCATGTGGTTGTTGGAAGGTATTCATTTATTGATAACATTCTCACAGCGTCTGCGCAATTAGCTTAACAGGCTGTCATTCTATCGTAATTATAATCGCACGCAAGACGTTATAAAATAAATGTTTAAAGATAAAGATAGTGAAATGGAGAAAGAAATTTACATCAATTTCATTATGTTGCCTTTGAAAAAACTGTTAAACTTTTTATTTTTGAAATGATTATGTTGTTTACATCTGTATTATGATAAAATTGTTGAATTATTTATTATTTTATTATTGAAAATCTTATGCTGAAAGAATGAAATCTATTAGCTTTAGCTATTGTCAAAAATTACTGCTTACTGTGTGGGGCAAATAGTGCTTATAAAGCCAAACTATTTCAGATATCTACACATATAATATTATTCTATGATCTATCACTACAATTTACTGTGAGTTTCATAAGCAGAACATGTTTAGATAAACTTTTATTTAAAAGTACTTATTTTGTTTGAAAATACTATAGCACAGAGATCATAATATCATAAATATAAGAACTATGTTGAATAACTGGAATGATAGGATTAAATTTTTTCTTTGCATTTCTCTTAGCTTTGGAAGAATTTAAATTTTCATGATTATTAAAAGAAACAACCCTATTAAAAAAATTGCCTTCCAACTAGAAAAACTAATGGCATAACTGTTATGATTTAAAATCATTGTCTTGTTATTCTCTCAATTTCTACATTAGTCTGCAGTGTGACACAAAACTTTAAATTATTTGAACACTTGAGAAACCAGGAGTTTTATCCCGATAGTATTACTCTCTGTTAAATTAAAATTTTTCCATTTTAAACCAAAACATGATAATGATATCACTCATAGTATTGTAAGTTATTGATCCTTTATTGGTATTTTTCAACTATGAATAAGAAGTTGATATTCTTTACTGATATTTTTCATGATGCTTAATTTTCTTCTAAGCTTATGTCATTTAAGTACCGATAATATTGTCAAAATAAGTGCATGTAAGATTGTAGGTATTTGCTATAAATTATTATTAATCTATGTTGTTGAAAACATATGTGGACATGGATCTAAGCCAACTGGTGAAGGGAAGTTCTACCAGAAGTGCATCTTGGGCAGTTGTTTTCTTGTCACCAATATCTTTATCCATATCCTTTAAAAAGGCATGTTGAATTTAGAAGTTAATATATATATAGCATGAATCTTCATGATGTAATGTTTATTGGATTCATGTGCCATTACGAACATTTCAACTAACTGAATATTTCTGAGCTTTGCTTACAATTTTTCTTTGAATTAGTCAATCCATCTAGTTATCCAATTATTAATCAGGATAAAATTTTTGCTATCTGGCAGTGAATTATCCTCTGAGTAATATATTTTCCTTCACTGTTTCAGTATCCTGGATGATTTGGGCAGGGATAAATAGCAAATACTAGGTTCAAAGCCCAAGAATTACAGCTTAATCGTCCTGTCATTTTCATTGTACAAACTTAAAAAAACGAAGCATTTATATATATATACTTTTTCTCTTTGGGGAAATGCTGGGAATGACTAAGTAAAATACTTACGGCAGTTTTATTTGTATATATATATATAGAAAGATAAAAAGATATAATCTTATTTAGTCCGTTCATTCATATAATAAAAAAAAAATTGACTGTAATGCGATAAACGTTCATTGTGATTTTATCTCTCTTTATCATACCACGTTTATACTCAAAACTATAAAAAAAAATATAAATACAAACACATATATACTGTATATATCTTTTTTGAATATATCTATATCATTAAACATAATATGTAAACGGAAATATTCTTAGGAATTTTTAAAAGACGGTAAGCGCATCAAAGGATTTTTTTTTATTTTTATTACTCGGTCTTGACAATATCAGTTCACTTTGATGTCAGCTTTCAGATAATAAAGTCGCTTATTTGAATTGATATTGTGCTATTTTTTCTCCTCTAAAAATTTTGTTAATAATATAGCAAAAAGAAAATAGCAATTACTGAGTTTGTAATATTTCACTCTGAAAAATAATTTTATACTACACAGAATTTAGGGTACAATTAATACTTTTTCTGAGATCCTGTACTCTTAGCTCTGGCAAATTAATTTTTTTATTAGAAAAAAATATAAATTTAAAAGTATTTCATTAGCATTTTTGTATTCATGAAGTAAGACGGAAAAAACTAAGAGAATTTAACCCGTGAGAATTTACTACCATTTAAGCCATATTTGACATGAAAAGAAATACTGGTACTTGTAAGAAAAGTTATCATTAGTTTGAACATCCATTTAAATTTATTATTATGTATAAATTATGCACCAATAAACGAAAAAAGTAAACAAGAATTAAATTGTTTTATAAATAGTCAGAAAATGATTGGAAAGTCAAAGTTCAAAATAAAATAAAATGAAATGTTATTAAAAAGTATGGAGTTGGAAACAGAATTGAAGCAGAAAAATAAATAATAAATTGTGTATTTTGTGAATTCAGCGATATTTTACTGCCAATTCAAAACTTTATTATGCAAATTTATCATCAAATGAATTCATAGAAATCTAATTAGTAATATGCCTGGCAATGAAAACCATCAAGTTCATAGTAAAAACAATGTCAGGAGAAGATAATAAAACAGTTCATGAATTTCTTAATTGTATTGCTTACTAAGTTATAACAGCCTATTATTTTTAACAGAGAATTTAATAAGAATATATTATGTCAATATAGTCATCTACTTATACTTAAATCAATACATATTTTATCACTCTCTTAGTCACAGCAACACTACAAACAGGCATAAAATGGAATCCACTTCCTACTTTTGTGTAAGTGCTTACATAAACTGCAAATGCTAGCAGTGACAGATAATCAACTGAAATTAAATTAACAAAAATAAATTTACTTCACTCAAAGATAAAGCGGTTTGAAAGTTGATTAACAAATAATCATTTTACAATATTTAAACAAACTACTTTACAGTGCCTACATTTAACTGGTCATTATATAAAAATTATATCATTCTAATTCTAATATGTACACAGTGTATTCTTAAACCAATAAATATTTCACCATTTCATTGTCAAAGCAGTACTATAAATAGATTTTAAAAAATGAAATCCTTTTTCTACTTTTGTTTAAATACTATATATAACACAACAATCTAACATGTAAATTTATTTAGCCACATAACTTAAGCTAGTGCCTAAATTGCAAATAAATTAAAATCTGCAATCATAATACCAGTATATCATTATGCATATTTGGATTTTATATATATATATATAACAAAAAATTTTTTCATCAGAAATCATTTCTAAATAAAATTCTTATTTTAAATGATTGCTACATATACAGGATTCAAAGAGAATGACAGAGTTTCATCTTTGATTTACTGTACTATAATTTCAGGTGTCAAATGTTTCCTAATGACAAATCAGTAACATTTCTTTTAATTTTTCATTTTGTGAGGGAAAAATTACAGAGACATATCTATAATAAAATATTTTAAAGTAAAAATTTGCATATGACCATAAAAATGTAAATATGTAAATTTGACTGTCTAGCATAATTTCTAATATTAATTACATCTTCTATAGCAAGTCTTATGAATGAATACTGTGTGCTTTGTAACAATATTTTAAATATCTCCAATGTTGATCTTTTTCTACTAAAAGTGATCTTCTGAGAAATACTTGAAAGTAAAACCAATTTCTTAATATAAATTTATGTTAAATAGGTATTTTAATTTTTTTTCTAAAGATTGATAATTAGTCATTATGGTATATTGTATTATAAGAAAGAGTATTATAAACCTTCTTGAGGTTTTTATATAATAGAGATGAAATTTAAGCATTATTATTTATTTCCTATTTATTTTTGATAGAGTATAATACTTCTTTTCTTTCTCTAATACTTAAAACTGAAATAACCAAGCAATCTATCATGATCTAATCAGTTTCAGCAGGTTTTTTTTGAGTCAGGTACCATATAACTAAGATTACTAAAAAATATAGTTGTTGGCCTGATGTGCAATGCTATAAAAACAACTAGCTTATATCCAAAATCTTAGGACTTTAAACTTTTAAATCTTAGAAATAGAGTAAATTACTGCTATTTATATGTGTGTGTAAAATATTTTTGTCTTCTAGTAATTAGCTCTGAATGCATTTTAGGAATAACATTTAACTTTACATCTTTTTTTAGATATGCATTCAAAGGATTGGATGCATTTTTTTTTTGGGTAAAGTCTGGATTCAATGGCAAAATTATATCATTTAAGTTTGGTCAAACTAGAAATTCAATAAAAGCAAAAATAATAAAATATGTTGCACTGCCTGTATGTTTAATCATAGATAATAAAAAGATATTAGTATATATGTACATGCTCTCTGATCAAACCATATTGAACAGGGTAGGCAATAAGTGGATCTTTGAGCCACCATCTTTGCAAAAAAAATGTAACATGTTTTACATATATATATATAAAATAAAATGTAACATGTTTACATATATATATATAAAATATGGGCCGAATGACATTAATCTGAATATCTATTATCAACAAATTTTTATTATGTAAATAAAATTTCAAAAATGAGCTTTAATCTGTTACAATAAATAATATAGTTAGATATACATAAAAAAATGTTCAGTTAATACCTAAAAATCTATAAGCATAATCGCAAACAGCTACCTATTTATTTTGTTTATTCCATCTTGAGCCGAGTTTATGTTTGCAATGAGAAGGATTAATTGCAATTTAAAATCCAAAAAAATTTAGAAATCCAAAAAGACTCTGGAACCAGAAATATTTGATTAATAATATTTTACCTATATTAATTAGTAACTAAATATATTGTAAAGTTGATATCGCTTTTTTTTTTTTTATTAAGAGAGAGAAAGTGTTTTTGAAAAGTTATTAAGAAGAAATGTAAGATATGGTTTTGTCTCACCTGTCAAGATTGATGCATTTTAGTTAAAAGTTGAATCTTGTCACACTACTCGTGCAAATTTTTTTAAATATGGATTTGGCTATTAATATAGTTAATTATAAGATAATGCAGTAATTCATTTGACATAGATAATCAAAGATAATTTTTAGAAATCATAATATGTGAGTTTAAAAAAGCCTTTAAATAGCCTAGTATAAAGCAAAGACCTCTTCAACAGCCTCATTTTTTCATAGTGAGAGTTTGGCTAATTTTTCATCTTGTTTTAATTAGTTTGAGTCATGTTTTGTTTCATTTGTCTAGTCTAGATAGTTTTTTTTCTTCTCATGTGTCATAGGATCAGCCGGGAAGCGAACCCGCTATCCTGGGACAACTGCTTGTAAAGCAGCTGTCGATGACCTCTCGACCACCAATGCTTAGTCTAGATAGTTGTAGTCCGTTTTTTTCACTGTAGGAGAAACCTGTATTGACTGGTTATCAGAGTTGAATATTATCAGTTACCTGAAAGAAATATTCATGTCTGAAATTTTTTTCTAATTTCTATCTTAGTGGTATTTAAATCCAGATAGAGGATATAACTGATGAATATCTTTCATCATCGCGAAAAATCGTAATATGTATTTATTCTAATTTAAATGGTATAAAATTTAACTTTATAACTAGATATACTTTAATTTAAAGTTTCATGTTTTTTTGTTTTTTTTTTTAAAGTTAATATATATAAGTACTGTTACTAAATTTATATTCATTTTTAATGCTAACGTTTTTAATGGTAGACAGGGTCAGATTCAGAACATACCTGTTGTGTGACCCATTGAAAAAAGAAAAGGTATGTACCATTGTTTTGTACAAATCAAAATCATGCTGAGTTAGAATGTCGAAAGAGTTGGGCATTTTTCCAAAGCAGATTATATTATAAATTTTTTTATATTTTTTGTTTCTGACCGAAATATAAAGAGATATAAAACAAAAATAATGAGATAGGGAAACTGTGAAAAAAATACCGTCATCTCTAATCCATCATCATCGTCATCATTTTCAAACGTTACTGATCTATTACAGTATGAAAATCTTTCTAAATGCAGTTTAGTTTCTTTTTAATACCAAAACATTACTTCAGCATATCATACTAGTAAACTTTTCTTATTTCATCTATCCATCTCATGTATGATCTCTTTTTAGGTCTTCCACAATCTCTTGGGATTCTTTTTGTATTTTTATATTGGACTATTTCTATCATCTAATATGAGTATTGAATGTCTTTAGAAAAATTTAACTTTATTTAAATATTCCATATACATCCAACTGTTAATAGCACATCAAACAGGTTAGTATATGCACAACGTTTCAAGAGATATTATTCTCCCCCCTTCTTCAGGTGTTACTGGCCTGACCAGTGGCAGTACTAGCATGGGAATCAAACCTGAACTCTTAGATTTTTGAGTATTGCATTTTAAGATATTCAAGAATCTAAGGGTCCAAGTTCTAATTTCATGCTAGTACTGCCACTGGTCAGGCTAGCAACACTTGAAGAAGAGGGGAGAATAATACCTGCCAAAATGTTGTGCATATACTAACCTGTTTGATGTGCTATTATTAACAGTTGCATGTATTTGGAATATTTAAATGAAGTTATTTTTTTCTAAAGACATTCAATACTCATATTAGATGATAAAAATGGTCCAATATAAAAATACAACTAAAACACCATCATTACAAACCTTCAGGAAAACACTCTTGGGATTCTTGTTTACAATTTTTGCTGTCCGTCTATTATTATCTTTTATAACAATATGTCAGTCCTGTTCCACTTTAATAATTTGTTCATTTTTGATCATTTCTTGTTACTCTCAATAAATATTTTTTTCTATTCCGTTAAATGATCTGCAGTCTGTGTTGCGTTTTCACATTTAACGATCTCAGATTCACATGTAAGAACTTATAAACACAGCTAATAAAAGCATTTCTTTTCAAACACATAAGCATATCAATCGTCATCGTTATTTTCAACCGTTATCGATCTATTGCAGTAGGAACGTCTTGCAAAGTTCAATCGATCTTCTCCGATTTCTAGCCTTCCTTCTTACGCATAAATTTATATATATATAGTTAATATGAAATTATTTCTATCAAAAGCATTTCGTCCAAGTTTAATTCTACGACTATTTCTATCGATTATGTTTCCATCTGTATTATTAATGATTTCATCACTATCTTTTAATTCTTGATTATCAATACTAATTTTGTTTTGTGAAACTACAGTATAATTGAATAATTTATTTTAAAAAACGTTTGAATCGTTTCCCCTTTTTTATACAAATTTGTAAATTATTAAAATTATTTTACATTTTAACATGAAAGAAAAGCAAAAAATACATATATAGGGGGAAAAAACTCTAATTAGTACCAAGGTTGTGAGAGACTAATTATTTAAAAAGAGTTTTTTTAAAAATAATAATTAGCTTTTGTTAGACATTACTGAATAATGTAAATATTGTATTAAAATGTGCATTTGTAAATAAATTTGAAATGGATAAAAATATTTGTAAAATTACAAAAATAATTACTGAATTATTTTATGACTTTATTTAATGATAATGAAACTTTAAAATATTAATTATTGCCCGTGGTAATGATTATTATATATATATACACACACACACTCTATTGATAATACAACTAATGATTTAAAAGAATTTTCAGCACAAATAATTACAAAAAATTATTTTTCATGTTATTGCGAATCACACTTAAATTATTAATATAATATATAATGTTTCAGCATCCGTTTTTCACAATCACAATAATTCATGTATTTATGATTTTAACTTCAATTACAATAACGTTAAAATATTGCAAATTGAAAAAAATAACAACAAAAGAAAAATAAAAGAAGCTATGCTAATATACAAATACAAATATGACTTAATTGACAGGCATGCAGCAGACGTTAAGATCACAGAATTGTGGGAAGGTTAGCCTTTCGAAGTGTTAGTTGACAAAGACTACAAGGATAGTCGAAAGCGCTCCTAAGTGGATAGAATTTTTAAAATATAACTGATTACTGTATTTATAAATATTCAATTATATAATTACCTATAATACAATATGTGTGTGTTTGTTTGTGATATAAAAGAGAGCCTTAATTAGTACAATAATGGTTTAAGTCTAGTCTAAATAAGCTTGAAAATTTTGTTAAAGGTTTAATTCTGTTAATCATTCAATATTGATTAGTAAAGGTATCTAGTGTAGAGAATAATACAAAAATAGAAAAACAACCAAACCCTTATCCAATAACAAGCCTATTGAATAGCACCATCTCCATATTATTATTTTTAATGAAAGATTGTCATAGAGACCTTTGTCCTGAAATAGGCAGTATATATATATATATATATATTAAATATTTTCACTTTATGATGCAAACAAAGGAATGAATAGGGTTATTTTCAAGTAACAACTAGAAGAACATGTAAACAATGATGACAATTGCTAGATAACTAACAATAATAATTGCCAAGCACTAGAAATCCCCAATAACGTTTTTGTCTTAGGTTTACTTAAAAATGTGTATCATATATATATTGAATAAAAGGAAACATATAATAATTCATTGTAAAAGTTGTAAATATAAACATTTTTTCATGGTCAGAATAAAACAATAAATCGGGTTATTGCAGCTTTGTTTTGTTTTAAAAACAAAATCTCTAATCTTCAAATATAAAAAAAAATTCTACAAAGAAATAAATATTTGATATATTGACAAAGTCTTATTTCTTTATCCAATGAAAAGACTGTAAGATGCACCTATATTTTTGCTGCTATTTTAAAAATTATCATAACAGATCTCAAGGATACATTACACCTTGAATAGGCATCTGTTCAAGATAAAATGTTCTTTCATGTGAATTAATCATTTTATATCCATTTAGGATCCCTTTAAAAACTTGCAACAATCTGATCCCCTTTTGTTTTCATCATGAGAAATTCATCCATTTGCTTAGAACTTATACAATGTTGTTTTCTTTTTTTTTAAAAAAAAAAACTACTTTTATTACATCTTTTAAATAAAAAAACCATCACTCTAACATATATACATATAATAAACTGAGATAATCCAATTGTCAAAAATGTGTAAATATAAAAATTTACAGTAGACCCATTACTGCATAGGATGTTTTTACTCAAGGTACATATTTCATCCCTGAAAATTTATTCAAGTGTTTGTGGAATCAAAATATTAAACTCTTTTTGTTATATGATATAATGACATATAATATTTACTGCAAGAATTTAATCAAGAGTAAAAATTAAAAACCATAAAAAGTGCTTTATATATTTATATACAACTAAAATTACCACAAATTGTCAAGCATTGGTGGTCGAGAGGTCAGCGACGGCTGCTTTACAAGCAGTTGTCCCGGGTTAGCGGGCTCACTTCCCGGCTGATGCTATGACACATGAGAAAAAAAATTACCACAAATTCTAAATTAAATAAGACTAGCCAAAGCGGGAAAAAACTGTTCAACACAACAAATTGTTTTATCATTTGGCTAGTCTTGTTTAATTTTAATATTGGGGTAATTTTAGTTATATTATTGATTAGTTTAGTTTTAAGATTTTAACGTTTATATGTATATATTACAAATACTAAACCAGAAACCCTAGTCCTATGAAGCATATTCGTATATATTCATGATTATTATATTTAAATTATAAAGCATAAGCTTATATATAAATTATCTAATAAAACTATCAAGTAATATTAAATTCACAAATTTACTATCTGTTAATTTAATTAATACTCTACAATTTTTTTTCATTGATAAATATGATAAGTTTTTATATTCAGCCAATTTGTTTTATATATATATGTTATAAGAATTTGAACTCAGACTTTCAAACTCCGAACAGCTGTCCAATCTGTCTTATATAACTGATACACATGACCACATAATTATGAAAAAGATAAATGATCTCCAATATATATATTTCATGCTGAACCAGCACTCATCAGTTGGTCCAGATCACCATCTTCCACACATATATACAATAACTGCTCAGTTTATATTAAGATAGCAAATTTTCAAACTTTAATGGACAAACATCAATCTTCTTCACTCTCTAACTCCTCAGCCATCCATATCATCGAAAATCCAAGAATGAAATGCTCAAAGCCCTTTATGATGCCAATATTATTGTCATACTGATGTTGACCTTAAGTCAATTTGACATTTCACATGTAAGACCTTAATATTCCCATTAAATTATACAGAAGAGGGATGGGCAGAATATAGGCTGAATATGTAATATATAAATACATGTATATTGTCTATTCTAAACTTAATGTAATTACAAGGGATTTGAACTTATACTTTCAAACTCTCTACAACTATCCAATCCATCTTATCTTATACAACTGATACACATAACCACATACATGAGAAAGAAGATAAATGATCTCCAATATACATATTTTGTGCTGAACCAGCATTAAAATTCATCAGTTAGTCCAGATCATTATCTCCCACACATATATACAATCACTGCTGAGTTTGTATTAAGATATCAAATCTTCAAACTTAATGGACAAGTTTCAATCTTTTCCATTCTCCAACTCCTCAGTCATACATATCATATTGGCATCATCAATGGTTTTAAGCATTTCAACATTGGTTTTTCAATGGTATAGATGGCTGAGGAATTGGAGATTGGAGAATATTGAAGCTTGTCCATTAAAGTTTGAAGATTTTCTATCTTAATATAAGTTGAGCAGTAAATGTATGTATGGGAGATGGTAATTGAGATCAATGGTTCAGCATGAAATATGTATATTGGAGGTGATTTATCTTTTTCACATGTGTGGTCAAGTATATCACTTGTACAAGATGGTTCGTATAGCTGTAGGGAGTTTGAAAGTGTGATGTTCAAGTCCCTTATAATTACATTAAGTTTTAGAATAGGAAATATACATATATTTAAATATTATCTTATATATATAATATTTAAATGCATGTATATTATATATATATAATATTTAAATGCATGTATATTGTCTATAATAAATTTTTAATGATATGAATGGATGAAGAGCTGGAGGGTGGAGAATATTAAAGCTTGTCCATTAAAGTTTGAATAATTGTTATCTTAATATAAATTGAGCACTGATTATATGTATGTGTGGAGGATGGTGATCTAAAGCAATTGAAGAGTGCTGGTTCAGCACAAAATACATATGTTGGATATCATTTATATTTTTGACATATATGTGGTTATGTGTATAGATTGTATGAGATTGAGTTAATGTCTATAGAGAACTATATATGTGCTTTATTTATATGAACATATGTATGAATATCAACTTATATAGCCATAATAATATATAACCATTGAAGCAAGAAACTTGCTTAAAATGCTATCTATATTAATGCAAATCAGCTTAGAATTGAAATAATTCTTATTTCAAATGAAAAATGAATCTTTTTCTATCTGCTAACCAAGTTCTTATATGCCAATAAACAATAAACAATATGTATAGTGAGTCTTGCCTATTTTAATTTAAGTTGTTATATGAATAATAGATTAGACAATAATAATTTTTAGTGTAAATGTTAATTCTGCAGAAATATCCATGCAGCATTATTTGAATCAACTGATAATTTAAATTCACCAGGTAGAGTCAATTTCTCCTCATTTTAATAACCTTGTAAGTCAACTAAATATCAATATATCAATATTAAATTTTACAGTCCCAATAATATTGATTTATTTACTTAATCTAGGTAAATCAGATATTTAATGCTCTTTCTTCTTCCAATTAAATTAGATAGTAGCTAATTGGTTCTTAAGCACAAAAAATGGGATGAATCTTTCAAGCCCATAGATAAAGTAAATTTTGATAAATTTAAAATAGCTGTAATAAATTTCCTCAACATAATGAGGCAACATTGTGTCTCTTTATCAGTCAGTCAACATTCTAGATATCTTCTTGCTTACCTATACTATCACTACACATATAGATATATATTTAAGTATACTTTCATAGAATTTAAGCTTTTAATTTTGTTTATCCAATAAAATTGCTAATTTGTTATATATTTGATAGTCTTTCTATTTTTATCAAAATAATAACCCAATGGAATTTGCAATGAAATATGAATTAAGCAGTTTATAAAAAAAAGCGTTTATTGATTTTATTATCAAAACAATTTTTTACCCTGCATGAGTGGCAGATCCAAGAGTTAGAACTAAAAGTGTAAGGATCACTATTTAGCTCTGTTTTTTCCAATGTTTGAAAGTCATATGATTTTTGTGACCTGAGTGATAAATCATTTTATTACTTACAAAAACAAGGTTTGTTTATTTGTTTCATGACTTTGATAAAAATTGGCACATTCAAAAATAATTGTTGGTGATGTTATTAAAATGTAGGATATAATCATATTAATATAGTAACCATAACGTGTAATTAAGCAATATAGAAAAAAATCATAATAAATGATAAACAATATTAATGGCAGTCTATCAAAAGGTAAAAGTCTTCTCATATCATAGAAAACATGATGGAAATCAAAGTCATGGAAATACATTGTTTAAGTATTAAAAAACATAGTTGCTTTAGAAAGATAATACATTTATATATAGCATCTATTGAACAAAATGTAAGATTCATTCATAACTGTGAGAAAAAAAAAAGATTATAATAAATAGTAAAAATATCAGCCAATGTTTCAAAACTTTCTTATTATTCAAAAATCAGGATTTACTGGTATTGGTGTAAAGGTTACTTTGTGATTTGCATTTAAATAGAGGAGAAAAACAGCATGAATCTGATTCTATATATATGTATTTAAAAAACAAGTAGTTCTACTTGATAACAACTTGATTTTGAAAGTGAAATCATAAGAATTATGTAGAATGGAGGAGGCATTTCAAAACCACAATCATAATTCGTGATATGTAAATATGATAATGAGAAATAAAAAAAAAACATTTAAAAATTTGTTATAAATTGAGATATAATTTTATTTTAAATAATTCACTAAAATTTGAATATGCAACTAAAACTCAAATGATTTGCTGTATGGGTAGCTTTCTTTTTCTCAATTATTCTCTTTTCCATCTTACCTATGAATAAACTTTTTAAACTAATATTACAATAGTCATGTAATTTAATGAAAATGCTGATACAAGATAAACTTTCAAAACCTATATAACATTTTCTTTAAGCATTGCCTACAACAAAAAAAAATTATCTGATAATTTTTTTTAGCTTTTTCTTATATAGAGATTTCTGATAAATCTCAGTAATGTGGCAGGAATTTTCAATAAATTTTTAAATTTTGATTCACAAGTGTCAAAGTTATTGTACATCTAACTTTGACATAAACTACCCCAGATAACATGTGTCAATGACTTTAACTAACCACTTATTAAACTATAGATTATCTCTGTACCAGATATAAATTTTAAGCCAGTTAAAGACTTTTTATATGTATATATTTCCATACTATTGATCAAATTAAATATTGTTTCTTCTTTTAAATCTTAATATTCGTTAAGTAAGTATTTAACTTTACATAGCTCATGTTATTCATAATAAATCTATATACTTTTTTAATTAAGTATATAGGCACAGAGTAATTTAACTTCATTTTTTTATTTCCATGTGTAATATCTTTCATAGATGTACTTAATACCTCCACTCTACCACATATTTTTTCAATGTTGTACTTTTGATTTATTTCAATGAGGGCAGTTTTGGATTCAGTAGCAGATTGAACATTTGCAACAAATTTTCAAGTGAATATACTGATATCTTAAATATAATGTCAAAAGTATCACTAAATTATTTTAAACAAGTATGGCTTTCCAAATCTAGCTTCATTGTTAGCCAACACAAAATGAAATGATAAATGCTTAATCAGATATGATTTGAACTTTTTTACTCATGAGCTCAAATAGTCAGGATTGAATTCACTTTTTTACCTTTTTCATCATTATTACTGATCCACATCAAGATAAAATTATCCAAGTTGCATTCAATTTCTTCAATCCATAACTTCTCTTTTTAACATCACATCAACAAATTTTTCTATTTCATCCATTTATCTTCACATATAATTTCTTTCTAGATTTTTTGCAATATATTGAGATCCAGCTATTATAATATTTTCTAGTAATATGTCCAGCCTAATTCCTTCTTTAAATCTTTTAATTCTTTCAAGTATGTCAGTGATAAATTATTTGTTTCTCATTCAAATATTTTGCATTTGATTTCTTTTTGTACTCCCAACATGCATATCTTCCTACTTTGTTGAATGGTCTCTGTGTTGCTCTTCTGTTAAGTGTTCACATCTCAGATCCAAAAGTAAACACTAATAAAACATTTATTTATAAAAAAATTCCTTTTCAGACACATAGGCATATTTCCTTTTAATAACAAGTTATTTTTACCAAAAGCAGTCAAAATAAGTTTAATTCTATGATTAATTTCATCCATTTTGGTTCCACCTGTAGTAATAATCTGACCAAGATATTTGTAATTGTTAACTTCTAATTCATCATTACCAATCTTTATTTTTTTTTAAATAAATACATTGAACATTACTTTAATATTTTTAACATTTCCCTTTAATCCTACTTTCTTACTTTCATCTGACAACTCTTGTGACATTTTTTGAAGCTCTAAAGCATTATTTGCAAAAATAACTACATCATCTGCAAAATCTTATGGACTTAAATAGAAACCATGTATTTCTATGTTTTTTTCCCATTTTAATCCACAAAATACTTCTTAGAAACTGTGATAAAATGTTTTAGATATTAGAATCACTTTGTCATAAACTTTTATCAATGTTAATGTTTTTGATGTCATAGCATAATCTAATCACTGTAGTTGAACTTTGATAAATATTCTTCATAATATAACAATATTCCGAATGTATATCTTGATGATTAAAGCTTTGATCACTGTGGAAATACTCATAGAATTAAATGTCTTTTCATAATTTACAAGTCTAAAGTGTAATGACAATTCAAATTTCTTGGTCTTGTCTATAACTTCTTTGAATATTTTGGAAGTGATCCACTGTGCTAAAACTATGGTTAAATCTGATTTATTTTTGAAATTGGTTAAAATTCAAAGTTCACTGTTGATGAGTTGGAATCATCTTGGTAAAGATTATGTGTAGAATTTATAGAAGATCTGTAATTTGTAATATTTTTATCACTATTTTTAAATAGAAGTTTTTATCACCTTTCTTAAATATCAATATTACTCTGAATTTTTTTAATCATTTGATATATCTTCATCATTTAAACATTTAGTAGATAGTTTTGTCAAATAATAAATGAAAATAATCAAATGACTAGACACTTGTGAAGTTATAAAATAGTGTTCTTCAGAAAAGTACTTTACATTAAAAAATAATGGTTAGGGGGAAATGGCTGTTACTATGATGATGTCATCATTTTGATGATGTCATGATTTTCATCAGTGTAATGAATGTGCTATTAAAAAATGGGAAAAAAAATCCTCACTCTATAGATGAATTTTAGAAGAGATTTGACCTCAGACTTTCAAACTCCCTACAGCTATCCACCCTACCTTAGATAAATTATCTCCAATATACATATACATATATTGTAGATCATTTATCTTTTTCACCTGTATGTGGTCATGTGTATCAGTTGTTAAAGGTAGAGTGGATAGCTGTAGCGAAGTTGAAAGTCTTGTGTTCAAATCCCTTCTAAATTATATTAAGTTCAATATAAATAATATACTTGTATTTAAATATTATGTAAATGTATATATATTTTAAAAGAAATACCATCAAGTGAAATGTATTTGTATATATAATTATTTTGAAGAAATGTCCATTATATAACACTCATGAACCCATGTCAAGTTGATATTATCAAATAATACATCTGAATTAACAACAGCACAATTAATAAGATAATTAACCTCAAAAGTACATGTTATTTCAAAAGATAAGTTCAGAAATTTAAAGTATAATCGGTGATCACTATTGATGATAATTTACCTTATACTACCTTTTATAACAATTTTTCTAGAACTTACAAACACCTATATTTAGAATTATATCATATATTAATGATTCATTAAATCATTATAAATACATAATATGTACATATCTTGAGAAATTCAAACTTTATTTAAACTTTTCAAATACATATAACTGTAAGTAATAGCACACAATTTAGTAAATAACACAATGTTTTGAGTGGCATTATTCTCTTCTTCGGGTATTGCTTGCTTGTCAAGCATCAATACTAACATGGAATCAAACCATTTTTGTAGAGTAGCCTAATTAATGAAAGCATCATCTTAAACTTAGTATTCATAAATATAAAGATCCAGGTTCAATTCCCATACTATTACTGCCACTGGTAAGGTCAACAATATCTAAAGAAGAGAGAATAATATCACTTGAAACATTATAAGAATAAATTAAAAACTAGATTAAAACAGCATTTAGGTGATAAAAATTCTGCTGTTTACATTCACTTGAATAAATTTAAGCATTGGGATTTTGATATAAAGTCTTTGGAATGTATTAAGTCATATAATGAAAGGATGATAAAAGAAAGAGTATACATTAGTGAAATAAAACCAGAATTAAATAGGATGTTAATAGAAAAACAGAAAAGAAAATAATAAGTTTTTAATTAAATGTTTTAAAGGATATATATAGATTTATAAAAAAAAAAAAAAAAAAGGAAATTGTTTGTGTTTAAGTTGTGATTGTTGGTAATAGGAAAGGGGAGTGAGATAAGGTAAATTTTTGTTTATGAATATTTTTTGTAATTTTTTATTTTTTTTTATTTTTTTGGAATATGTGTTATTTGTTATATATATATATTTTATTTTATTTTAGTGTGCCTTGAAAAAGACTATATAAAATAATGGAAACTGATTTTTTTAAATTCGTGATTATAGTCATATAAAAAACAAGTTTTAAAGAAGAAGTTAGTTTGTTTTATTTCTATATTATGTATTAACCTGTGTGCTATTATTAGTAATTGAATATATTTGAAAGTTTAAATATAATATAGTCATGTATACAATTCAGATAAAACAAATATAAAAGAAAATAATCATAATTTAGTAAATGTTTATTTGAATAGAAGTATAATTTATATACTTGGAATTTACTTATAATTATGGGGAATTTTAACACAAACTTTCAAGCTCTCTTCACTCTATCCCATACACTCAATACACATGACCATCCATATGTGAAATAGATAAATGATCTCTAATACATGTATTTCATGCTGAAACAACACTCATCAATTAAATCATCATCTCCTACACACATATATAATTAGTGCCCTGTTTATAATAAGATAGCAAATCTTCAAACTTTAATGGACAAGTTTCAATCTACTTCACTCTTCAGTCAGCCATACCATTAAAAATCTGATGATGAATGCTCAAATCCATTGTTGATGTCAATATTATTGTCATGCCCATGTTGACTTTAAGCACTCTGGCCTCTCTTTCATAGGACCATGTCTATTTAAATACATAGAAGAGAGATGGGCAGGATGCAGGCTGAAACTAATATTTGACTACAAGTATAATTTATATACCTGGAGTTTAGATGTAATTATAGGAGATTTGAACTCAGACTTTCAAGTTCCCTTCAACTATCCACTCTATCTCATACAACCACTACACATGACCAACTGATGAGTGCTGGTTCAGCATGTAATCACGTATTGGAAATTATTTATCTTTTTCACATGTGTATGGTTGTATGAGGGGATAGTTGGAGGGAGCTTGAAAGTCTGGGTTCAAATCCCCTATAATTAAATTTATTTGTATGTATTAGTTGTTTGGCAAAATAAAAAACAATTTAATAATAAAGATAACATTTTCAGCAAACAATTAATACATTTTATTATCTAAATGAAATTTGTCACCTATATAAAATCATTTCAAACTATCAGTTTTATTTGGGTGGAGGAGATAGGTTTGCCAAAATTATTTGGGCATCATATGACAATCATGTTAATTTTCAACCTGTTCATTAAGGTTGTCTGTTTCATCTATATCCATTTTTATTTATAATTTTTGTCCAAGTTATTCTCAGTTTCCATTAGCATTCATTTAATATTTTCATAATATATCATTCTTCTACTACAATCTTATTTGTGTAATCTCTAGTTGTATAGATTTTTATATAGATTTTTTTCATAACATTATATTATAAAATATTACTTTAGGTTATTACTTAATCAAAATATCACAAAGAAATTTGTTGTTAAATATTTAATATTGCCTAAGTAAGCTAATTATTTATGTTGCAAGTTTTACATCCATATATTTTTATTAATCTGCAATTTTGTTTTAAATTTAATAAACACTTTTTTAATTTTGTTTATTTCTTTTTTATCTTTTGCTGCCTCTAATTATATATAATGGAGTTTTTCCCATAGAAAAATCCTCATCAATATTCTAACTACTAATTTTGGATTGCATAAAATTATAGTTGTTATATCTTATTACTTTTGTCTTTTGATATTTATTGTATTATCATTTTCCATATCTTAGTAACTAGATTATTAACCTTAATGCAGTTAGTGTGTAGATGCAGGTAAGTCAGGTAATCTATTGCTTTATACAATAATTAGTAGAATATGTTTTCATTTTTCTAATAACTTTTTTCATTGCCCGATCCAAAACCTTTACAGATGCTATTGATAACTAGATTCCAATATAAATTATTTATATTAATCAAGTTAATACATTTTTGATTACATCAACATCTTTAATGCTAAATCTTGATTCTATTGATTCTATTTAATTCTTTTTTAAATCAATAAAACATATATTTTATGGTAACTGATATTGATGCTTTGCAATGACAAACAGTGTTCTCTGTTAAGAATTTATTATCAACTTTCTTCTAATTTCATTATGTTTTTCCACTTTGTGTAAGCTTTAGCAATTGATAGATTCCAAATGGCAATGCTCAATAAATACTTATCCAATACAATACTATCCAAATGATTCCAGACTAGTTTCTAGCTTATGGTTTTTGAATAGTGCACTTGGACTCTTTGGATTTAATACATCCTTTTTTTTAGCAGTCTCTTTTTATTTTTTTGTTATACTTTCAAACTATCAGCTGAAATTGAAAAATCTGTAAATTTGTTCAATTCAAAACAATTTGCTTGCTTAGTTATGTAGATCTGAATTTAGTTCAGTTTCTATAAATTATGGTGACCTGAACCTTTTAATAACCTTAGACACATTACTCATTGACTAGAACTGAAAAATGAGAAAGATCATGTGATATCTCATTGGTTAACAGTGTGATGACATGATAAAAGGTTAATATATTGAAAATTGTATTTTAATAAATGTTTTAATATTTTAATAATGTGCAAGGCCAAAACCTTTGACAGAAAAGCCTTAAAATTCTTATGTGACAGCCAATCAGATGTAATAATGTCTGCATGTGGAACTCTCAATTCAAGAACACAAGCCAGAAATGAGAAAAAGATGGGACTCATCTTCTTCTATACTTAAATTTATATATAAATAAGTCATACTCAAGCATTCTGAACAAAGAGTGCTAAGCTTAAAACATCTCACATTTAATTCACTAAATATTATATATAAATAAACAATGCAAAATATTTCGGTTTACAACGAAGCAATTTTTAAATCTAATGAAATGATAGTAACAAATGTAAATATATAAATTTATTAAGCACTAGCAGAAGCGCCTTAAAATGCTTATGTGACAGTCAATCAGATGTAAATGTGAAGATGTTTTAAGCTTTGCACTCTTAGTTCAGAATGCTTCAGTCTGACTTATTTATATATAAATTTAAGTATAGAAGAAGGTGGATCCAATCTTTTTCTCGTTTCTGGCTTGTGTCCTTAAATTGAGAGTTCCACATGCAGTCATTATTACATCTAATTGCCTGTCACATAAGCATTTTAAGGTGCTTCTGTCAAAGGTTTTAGCCTTGCACATTATTATTAGATCATCTGCTAGTGCTTAATAAATTTATATATTTACATTTGTTACTATCATTTCATTAGATTTAAAAATTGCTTCATTGTAAATTGAAAGATTTCACATTGTTTATTTATATATAATATTTAATGAATTAAATGTGAAGATGTTTTAAGCTTTGCGCTCTTAGTTTGGAATGCTTGAGTCTGACTTATTTATATATAAATTTAAGTATAGAAAAAGGTGGGTCATATCTTTTTCTGAGAGTTCCACGTGCAGTCATTATTACATCTGATTGACTGTCATTTATAAGCATTTTAAGGCACTTCTGTCAAAGGTTTAGCCTTGCATGTTATTATCAGATCATCTGCTAGCACTTAATAAATTTATATATTTAAGATTTTATAAGAGTATAGCTCAAAATTTTACTAAGCACTAATTGCATTATAATTTATTGGCCAATTTTTACACTTACTAGTCACAGTTATTTGAAAGATTTCTCAGTATGTTTTTTTCACACTTAATATTTTTTTCCTTCAAAATATTAGTCAGTAGCAGTAATAACAAATTGCATAAGACTTTAGAGTTTGTCTAGGGTTTTGCTATTAGTCAAATATCTAGTGCTAATCACTTTTTATTTAATTATTAAAGTTGAAAATAAATATGAGGTCATCAACCAGTAGTGAAGGCCTCATCATATCACAGTCATTTTTAAAATCAATATTAATTTCATTTGATACCAATCTGGATTTTGTCCTCTATTTAATAATAGTTATCCATCTGTTTACTGTTATATAAGAATTATCTATATTATCTATGAGATGAACCCCTGAAAGAATATCCTAATCCTAATAATTAGCTGAAAAAATTTTTTTAAATTTATTTGGCCCTGATTCGAATCCCAAATCATGATTATATCAGGCAAATGTGGAATTAATAATATAAGGCTTATTTAGTTGGCGACGTTTGAATTAATTCTGATATTTGCAAAGAAATGATCAAGATCAGCAATATGGTTAACATGATTCAGAACTTATACTTCTAGTCAATGTCATTGTTATGGAGTATAAAAGAAAAGTATTAATGGTCCCTAGAATTGAGCAGATTCCATTTGTTTTACTAGTGCTCACATAATTATATTTTCTCTTCTTAAATCCTCTTTATATTTTTTTAATTAAACCGTTTTAGTCAATATATAGTCTTGCATGTTTTGTTATTAGCATTTATCATTACTTCACATTTACATTATGTATCAATTTTCCTATGCCTGTACGTTTTTGCAGTGATGTATATTTTTCCGATACAAGATCAATGCCTTTCTTAAAATGTTTCTTAAAATTAAACTAAATTTTATAAATATAAGGTATATGTTTGATGTGCGTATATAATTTTAAACCTTCTATATTTTACATTATGGATTTTAAAAAGATGATAACTTATGACTATTAGCTTTGATGAATTAATATTCCATCTGTCTCGCCTAAAGACAAAAAACTTTACAGTATGTAAACGGATTATTATATATGTTCGTTTTTATTTTATTTTTTTAGTTCCCGTCCTCAGCTTCTGTGTTAATGCAAATCCTTTTTATCAGGCAATTGTACAGTACCGTCTTAATATTGTGACATAGTTAATTCACCCACTAACCCAGATCTGAATTCTGAAGGAAGTTTTTCCAGCATATTAAAAAGTAATCTAGCCATGGGTAACCTGTTTTTGACCCCTGGAGCACTGACTCAGTAATGACCAACAGACATGCTCAGTACATAGATTATTCTACTCTCTATTACTAGCTAAACCATATCTTTTTATAAGATTGCAAGATTTTGGGGGTCAAAAATTAAAAAAAAAAAAATGTTGGTTTTCAGTTTTTATATAGTCTAATAATTAAATGTTCATGGATCTGGGAGTTGGGGGGGGGGAGTAGAATTACTTCTTTTTAACATTTTTTTTTTACCATGCCATATAGGTATATAAATACGTAAATTTAAAATATGTGTAAAATATTGACAGAGTTTTTAATCCATTATAAGGCAAAGGCCTCTTAAACAATTTCTCAGAAAAGAATAATGGTATAGAAAGCAGTGTTCACCAGGCTTGTAGTAATGATTTAAACAGTTTTTCATTTTTGTTTTATTCTTTACCTAATGGTAGATACCCATTGACCGACCAATGTTGGATGGTTAACTAGGTTAGCTATGGGCGATCTATCTGAAAGAAAAGAACTTCATTTGGCCCACTTAGTATGGTAAACAAATGTGCTATCCGGCCCTATGAGATTCTTCAAGCTTATTGAAATTATAAATATTATTTAATTAACAGTTTCTGCCCTTTTATAAATATAAAGTATCTATTATTCAGCCTCTGATTAATACAGCATATCATAATGGCATGAACTACTTTCGCACTATCATTACTTCATTTATTTTTTGTAATAATTTCCAGACTTATATATATATATATATTTTATATGTCAAAGCATTGACCTGGAAGCGAACCCGGATCAGCTGCTTGGAAGGCAGCTATGCTAACCGCTAGGCCACCAACGCTTGACACATGTTTTAATCCAATTTTTTAAAAATCAAAGAATTAAAACAATTTAAATAAATGAAACAATTAGTATATATATTATTTTAGTTTAAATTAATTGATATATTTTTATTATAAAATTAAAATAAATAAAAAATAAGCACAATTTAGTAGTTGCTCAATATCCATTGAATTTTTACACTGTTCTTGTATAATAGTGAAGCTATATAATTTACATATCTAATATCAATAGCTCTGCTAAAATATAATTTAATTTTTAAAAAATAAATATTAAGATGTCAACAAAAAATATTAACAAAGAAAAATAGAATGATGTAGTTTTGATGAAAGTACTGCAGTGATGAATTGAAAGAGAGGTATGATATGAGATTGGATGCAAGTAAATTGTGTAATATTAATATGATGATTATCATATAAAATTAATAAATTCAAATTTGCATTTTTTTAAATTCACTGAAAATACAGCTAATTAAAAAATATTGTATATAACTGTTAGATATACTGCATAATTACCACATATTCAATATTTTTATTTTTATTTCGTTTTCTTATCACAGAGATGTTTGTGCATGTAAACAAAATAATGTGCTCAAGAAATTGGAGTTTTTCTTGTGAAGATTGGTGAATGTGTGAGTACAGGAGAAGGGAAGGGGAAAGAACTGCTGTACAACAAGGCAATTCATTTAATTCTTGAAAACATATTTTTTCCACCTACCCCATTGTATTATGCTGATTTATTTTTTATATTTTTCTATGAAATGGCAACCATTAAAAAAAAAAAATACTTTTTTAGGTTGGAAAAAAAAATCTATATCACAAAATTTTTAAATAAACTTTATTGACCATATTATTACTTTGTTTGCATTTATGAACATTTCAAAAAAGAAAAAAGAAATGGTCATATAGTAATTACATTGTATGGTAAATGCATTTAACTTCTCATCATCAGACTGGTTTGTGGACTTTGCCTTTATCATTGATGACTTGTGGTTCAAACCCAAAAGAAATCTAGTTATGCATTTAATACATACCTTTAATTCTTTTTTACTATTCAAAATAAAAGTTTAAAATTTAACACAAACTTTGAAGTCTTTGAATCCTGGTGACCCTTCTTCAGTATATTTTACAACTGACCCTTATATTTTAATAACTTCTACCCCAAGGTTTTTCTATCCATAAATAACTTTTTTTTTCTTTCACTATGAATATTAATATTGTTATATTACTTAATTTTTTAATTTACATATTATGTGATAGAAAAGAAAAATAAACTGTTCTGAGAACAAAAATATAAATGCTTGATCATCTGGTACTCACTGATTAAATTAAGCTTACTATAGGTGGCATTAAAACAGAGAGCTGATCTTGTCGTATCATATCTTATGTAAGCTAAATAATCAAGAAATGTATTAATATTATTATATTTTTATTGATCACAATATACAAAATACATTTGCTCTAATTATTTTAATATATCAGAATTTTAATTTTGAAGTAGAATACAGATTATGATATATTACTATATAATAAGTTTAAAGACAGGTTATTTCATTATAGTGAGATAACTATTAATACCAAATTAGTTGTGAACAGAACTATTTTTTTCCCAATTTACTATATGGAAGTGACACTTAAATTTTCTATCATTGAAATGTAAAATCATTAGAAAAATTTTATTCAACTATGTTTTGTAAGATTTTAAACAATATAATTGGCTAGATCATAAGACAAAAGATATGCTTTTCAGCTAACTGGATGAAATCCTAATAAAACTACTACTGTAAAATCATACCTTCATTGAATTGGATATGTGAATCAAATGAACAATTATAATTTTTTTAGAATGTCTTTACTGAGGCAAATTGGATGTGCCTTTTAAGGATGTTATAAAGATTTCTCAATGGTATTTTAATAAAATGGTAGAATTGATTGCTTTGGTTGGAAATATGAATAATGACAGAATACAATAGGGTGTTAAAATTAGGCATAGTTTAGAAGTATTTCATAAAGGAAAGTTTACTGCAGAAGAAATTGAAAGACAACATTGCAAGATTTTAGATAAAAGGGTCAAAAGAACTAGTGTGGGACAAAATTTAGTTCATGATGTAATGGTATATAATATGCCATTACATTAATTTAAATTAAAATAAAAAGTTCATAAATAAAAATAAATTTATTAAAAACTAAAAGGCAAAATTAAAAAAAGTTGTTTAACGTATATATTGTCGCACAGATGGAAAACTTTAAAAGTATTTTTTTTTAAATAAAAAAAAAAAGTAATTGAACGTACTTTTTTATAAAAAAAAAAAAAAAGTAAAAATCTAAAGATAAAATATTTTTATTAAAAAGTAACATAAATAAAAAAGATTCATATGTAATCGCAGTAAATGGAAATGATTGTTTTATTAATTAAATGAAAAGCAAACTAGCCCTTGGGGCTCTTATAAAATTAAAAAGTCAGATGAAAGATAAAGATAAAAATTAAAGATTGTTTCCTGCTTCGAAGCAGAATGTCCAATAGAAGCAGCAACCAACGCTCAGACCCTAATGAAAATCATTGGAACAGGAAACCATTGTTCAGTGAATCTGGATGATTTGTATATAAAGAAAAAAATTTCCAATCAAAGTTAGTTCCAGCTTGATTTTTGAGGAGAAGGGTGAAAAGACACACTTGTCACCCTCTCTCTTATTTCAAATGAAGTGACTGTTAATTTATGAATGGCACTATTATAGGCCTGAATCATATGGGTCCTACAATAAAATAGTACCAGGATTGACCCAGCTAAGGCCATCTCCAGAACAACAGACTGGGCTTCCATAAAAGTATGACCAATAAAGACTTCATGGGAATTGGCACCAGGAACCGGGAGTTCTTCTACTGCAAAGTATGAACTGTAAAATTTTAAAAAGTAATTAAGAACTTTCATCAATATTTAACAAACTTTTAATAACCAGCCAAACATAACTTTTAAAATGAACTTTATCTGACTTATTAAGATTTCAAATTTTATATACTTGAGTTTGAAATTAACTTACGAGAGAGTGCAAGTCTCTCAGCGCTTGTGATTATTAATAGCCAATCAGATCGTAAATACTGGGACAACGATTTAACAAGAAAAGAGTGGTAACCACTCTTAACTTTACTTGTCTGTCTATATATCCAAGCCAGTCCAAAGTACTTATATCTGAAAGTGTGAATATTAAATACCTTCACACACTACTCACTGACTTCAAATTACAAACATACAGCATGAAATCTTTAGATTCACTATGCAGTAGATTATCGATGTTATAAATTGCAGAAATATATGTAAATAATATTTATTTTCAAAGCGCAGATGATTTGAAATTAACTTACGAGAGAGTGCAAGTCTCTCAGCGCTTGTGATTATTAATAGCCAATCAGATCGTAAATACTGGGACAACGATTTAACAAGAAAAGAGTGGTAACCACTCTTAACTTTACTTGTCTGTCTATATATCCAAGCCAGTCCAAAGTACTTATATCTGAAAGTGTGAATATTAAATACCTTCACACACTACTCACTGACTTCAAATTACAAACATACAGCATGAAATCTTTAGATTCACTATGCAGTAGATTATCGATGTTATAAATTGCAGAAATATATGTAAATAATATTTATTTTCAAAGTGCAGATGATTTGAAATTAACTTACGAGAGAGTGCAAGTCTGAGTTTGCTAATTTAATTAAATCATTTCCATTTTTTATTATTATTATTAATATTTATTGACTAAATTATTTAAATGCATTAAATTTAAGTTGGGTGTAGATAGCTGCATAGATTCATTAATGTTTAGTTAGTTTTCTATTATTTTCATATGATTAAAATATATAGATATCGGTAAATATGACACCTCATGCTGAGTGTCCAAATGTATTTATTCATATATCTTTTAAGTTATTGCGAAACCTTATGATGAATGCCATTGGGTTTATTGTAAATTTCCTTCTGCAATTCCATCAATAACTTTATATTTCTTTAAAGGCAGTTTATGAGATGACTTGAAGCCACTTGAAGTCACTTGAAATTTTGTTAATTTTAATGCTACCATTGAGATTTTACTGACATTTAAAAGTCTATAATAAATTCCGTAGGATGCTGCCCTCTCTTGAATTATTTTAAAGTAAAAAATCAATAAAACTGCTGATATAGGTCTAACAAATGAAAAATAATGCCCCTTCTTGAATCTGACTGGCTGTTTTAAATTTTGACAACTAAGAAAATGGCTGTCAAAAACTAAAGAGTTATGATTTCTTTTCTTTCATTTTGAAAATGATAAACAAATGTTTTAGACCATTTTAAAAGTATTTTTTGACAAAGTATAAATTATTTTGAAAAAATATGCTAAAATAAAATTATTTTAGAAAAATAGTTAAGACTTTAGCAAAAATTATTTACTTATCTGCAACGTAAAATTGGGAAAGAAATCACTGACGTCATGAAAGCTTTTTCATTTGTGAGTAATTTACTTTTTATGTTTTCCGCTATCAAATATTTTTATAATTATAATTAGAAATTTATTTTTGAAAAAACTTTCATTCACTTCTACAAACAAAACTAAAGTGAATATAATATTGAAAGATGAATATATTTTGATGTTTGAGTTTGTGAGTTGACCAATTAAAAGTTGACTTTTACCTCACTCGACCAATAAAATAATTAGCGGTTAAAAGGTTAATCATTTATGTTTATTTTGAAGGGGTTTCATTTCAAACTATTTGTCTTGTAGTTAGGTTGATGCTGGTGGAGGGATATATGGGTGTTTATATCAATGTAATGTGAAGCATGTTTAGCATACAGGGCAAAGCCCAATTGAATGCATGACCCAAAGATGTGGTCATTGTATTGCAATGGACACAGACATATTTTCTGTGCCATTGACCACTTTTTAGCTCTATGGATAGGAACTATAAGTCGGCAGATAGACCGCTCTCCCCCATATGGAGCATTTCTCTTTAATTATTGTATATACCTGATTCCTTCACCAGACAGACACACATTCCTATACTGGATGAGGATCATGTCTTTCAAATAATATCACGCTGTCCCATGCACATTCCTGACAGTGTGGTTTTATGCTAACATCTTCATATTGCATTGGTTGCGACTATATATCTGGAAGCAGGCATTGGTTTGGCTGCAAACTTTTAGTCACGAGATTGAATGATTGTTTTGAAAAGTTTTTAACTGAATAATCTATGTAGCCAATCTATACTCAACATTATAAAACAAACTTTTATAAAATGCCCATCTGTGTGGATTTACTCCAAATAATTTAAATCTAATATTAAAATCTAAACAAAATAAATTTATTCCTCAATTTTAAATATTTATATATGTGTGTCTATAAATGTTTTGTGTGTTAATTACTGGCAGTGGCTTATTTTATTTTTTTAAATATTAATATATTTTGAGAATATAAATCTTTATTAAAACTTTTTATATATATATTATAAATTATCTCTGCTGCTCCCTGAGCTAGTGGCATGGGCTGACGGTCAGAATAAAACATATATGTAAAATCTGCCTACTATATAAATTTTCCAGGTTCGAATGGCCTGGTGGCACCCTGTATGGCAGATATGGATGGATCACTTTTCCCCGACCATTATAATGGATTGCTTTGTTATACATACTATATTCATTTCCTAATGTTTTATTTTTTTCTCTCTTTTTGAATTAAAAAGTTATTAGTTATTTATTAGGGATCATTAATGATTCTAATGAATTTAATAAAATATATCCATTGGTCAGTTAATTGCAATCATAGAAGATTTTCTTTTAAAATAAGCTATAAGATTATAATAAGCTTTGAAATGATTACTGAAAAATATTAATAAAGATTTTTAATTTATGTTGAAATTTCATTTAATTTGTTTTTCTTTAATTACTGATTTTCATTTCTATCACTGTGTGACATTTCATTTACATTGAATAATCAAAACATCACTGTATTTATCTATGCTTTTAATATTATGTACACATATGTACAAATATGTTCTAAACATTACAAGCATATGATCCTACCAATGTTTGATGATTAATCTTTTTATTTTCTAATCAGTGCATTGTTTTCTTATTTTATCTTGATAACCTGTTATTTTTTGTTGATTGTGTGTAACATGAATTAGTTTTTATGCATGGCACACATTTTATTCAGAAAATTGAGCAGTTAATGTGAAAAAAAAGTTAAAATATAAAAATAAATAGAGATTATGCAGTCCTCACCTATGTATTCCAAGGACTCTTCCTTAATTGCCCTATATCTTGAGATTTGAGATTGAGATATGTGAAATGCTTAGATAGGTTTGTTATCTTTTTGTCAGGTAATAAACATATAGCCAATTCAGATAGCCTTCTAATAATGTAAATTAGATATCTGGTTATACTTAGTAGAGGTAGAGAATAAAAATATTCTGTTTAATATCTGCTGATCAGATAAGTGTGGATACAATAGTTATTATTTGTTGATAAGGAAGATATATTTTTATGACACTGTTCCCATGATTATTTTTACCTATTAATAATACACTAATGCAAATATTCAACTGTTTTAATTTTTTATCTGGATATCATGTATTTTAAGTGATTTCATGATCTCATTGATCATTCCACTAATTCCTGATATTGTATCAGAAAACATTATTTAGATTTAAGATTAGTATGTAACTATTTATCTTAATAGCCTGTTTCTCTTAATGTCAGTGACGTCTTAGCAAAATTCTTCCACTCAACCATTAATTAATTTATAATTGAGTTAAATTTTTGAGTGCAAGATCTTCATTTTGAAATAGGAAAGATTGAAAAAACTTTATGAAGACAACCTGCTAAATGATGATTTCTTTATTTTTATAATTTATTGTTATATATATATATATGGAGGGGGTGGGGCATGCCTCATAAATACTTTCATATGTAAAAAATATCAAATGTTTTTTAATGGTTTTTCAACTTGTACTGAAAAACATGACCATTCATACAGAGAATGATCAGCAGGTAAATAGTTCTAAATGTTAATCATTATTACAGATTATGCATGGTATGCAAGGTTGTTTGAAATTTACTGTGTGGTTAGGTAAAAATAAATATAATTATTTAAAGAACATTATAACAACTAAATAGTGGGAAAAGAAGGCTAACTTACATTATAAAAAAATGTAAGTGATTCTAATGGCAAATTTCTTATAATACCATTCACTAATTTTGAAATAAAAAAGATTAAAAAATCTTCCCCAATCGAATCATAATTTTCACTTGAAAATCAATTGGGATTATAAAATTTCTGATGGTTTTGCCTCATATTTTAAATTGGTTAAAACAATAGAAAAGTGGATATAGTAAGAGCAAAGCATAAGAGTGCTTTTAGACACAAAGTATTTCATTTTACTTTATGCCACATTGAGCGTATTATAAATTTTGATAAAACTAACAGACTTGTTAGAAAAGTCATTGGAATATATAAAAGACTTATGCCGTTGCATAGCAGTAAGGTCTTTAAAGTATATAAAAACTTAACTGCTGTCAGATTTATATAACAATGAGAAATATTTAACTTATGTTCAAGAATTAGAATAGTATAAACAAGTAAAAGATGGCTTCTAAATGCATAAGTGCATTAATACTAATTTTAAATTCTAAATCCTCACTGGTAAAAGCAAAAGTTGAATACTGATCTGGGATATGGATATTATAGCATTATATCATCTGGTGTTAATTGATTATTTAGGCTTACAATAGACAAATCTACAGTAAAATGTAGAGAACTGCCTTTCAAAGCATCTATGAATAAGACATGTGAAACTCATGTGATATTGATATTTAAATTAAACAAACATGACACTTTCTTATTCAAAATTTGTTCATAAAATTATTTCATGATTCCTTTCCATTATATTAATATTTGTCTTATTTTGTTTTCTCTCTTTTTTTTCCATTTTTAAACTTGAAATTCTACTGAATTTTTATAACACATTACAAACATATTAGTGAAATATCATCAAGAAAAGTTGAATATCGCACAGTCATAATATTGATCAGGATTCTTTTTACACCATTCACATGCTGAGTTTCTTCTATGGGATTGATTTTCCTGCACGTCTTGCATATAGGAATCTTCCTCTTCTGTCACATATATGCAAATATTACAATAAATTCTTCAGTATAAGTAGAACATTTTTATGTTGTTTGTTTATTTAAAAAATAAATTAATGGCTCACATAATAGTTTTAAAATTGTTTTAAAATATTAACTTTGCTAATTTAAACATCACAATTTTTTATGGAAAAAATTTTAAAAATACAATGTAAGTTTTTCCTTAAAGAAAAATACAATATAAATTAAATTTTCCATTCTCATTAAAACATCATTTTAAAAAGTATTATTAATGTAAAAATCACTTACATATATTTACATTTTAAAACATTTATTTTTATGGGCTATTTTTAAAAAATACACACACAGATTCGTTTTTTTTTTTTTTTAGTAGTTAAAAATTATTATTATTTTTTAAAAAGTATATTTATTTTCAAAAATGACATAAGTCTCTTTTTTAAAAAAAAATCATAGCAGAATACATTCTTGGAATAAAAAATGCAGAAAACGACAAAATTAAGAAATTGAAATAACATAAAAATTTAATTAATACATTTAGTAGTGAAATTTTTATGCTTTTATTTTTACTTAATTTTTTGAATTTTTCTTAAATTTTTTTTTAAAATTTGATGTAGTATATATAGTTTGGATTTCTTTGAAAACTATGATGTAAAAAAAAAGTTCGGATTTATAATAGTTAAATACCACCTGGATCTCGTTTTACGCGGATTTATTTAACGCAATTTTGAAGTTACGGAATTCATGTTTCTTTGGAAGTCAAACTCTGATAATGCGCTAGTACTTTAAATAATAAATTTCATGCACTTACGTCATATTGAAAGTAATAGCACATTATTGGAATTTGACTTTCATCTTAGTTATTTCAATATTTTCAGTGCTTTATAATAGTAAGATTTTATGCAATAATGAAATTAAAATCATGATTTCCACATTTTATGTATACCCACATTAAATTTTACAAGATTATAATGTAAATTTGTTCAAACATTGTGCGTGTTAATTTTGCATTTTAAATCACATTCTGTTTTTGCTTTTTAAAAAAGAACATAATCAATTATTAATCATTTAGTGTCCGCAAGTTTATTTTTAAAAGGTGAGTAATAACAGTGGGCACAATTAAAATTGAAAATTAAAAAATTAAAGACAAAAATAAGAATTTAATTTTTAGTTGTTAGATTAATTACTAATTACGTTGTCACCAGAAAACCATTAACACAACATGAGAGTGAAGTTGGCACTAGTTGTATTTCCTCTTGTGAAGAATCTGATTTTTTACCAGTTTGCAAACGAACCTGTTTATCGGCAAATAGCGATAATAATTAAAATGTGTATAAAAATGTAAATTACTGTAAATTATGCATAAAAATAT
Organism: Epiperipatus broadwayi; assembly: GCA_028023455.1. Taxonomy (NCBI): domain Eukaryota; kingdom Metazoa; phylum Onychophora; class Udeonychophora; order Euonychophora; family Peripatidae; genus Epiperipatus; species Epiperipatus broadwayi. The sequence continues at coordinate 377,272 of JAQFVV010012574.1, read as the reverse complement.
ATTGTTTTGAATAAAATTAAATATTATAGTTTAAAAAAGTTTGTCTTGTATCAATTTTTTTCAAATTTGAAATTTTTTATTAATCATATTTTATTTCCTTATTTTTTTTTTTGTGCGAATTTTAAAATAATTTTACATTGGTGCTTTGCTTTTATGAGATTTTTGAAAAATCACAGTTCGTATCCCCCCCTTTTCAAGGTAAGTTACATCTATTTTTGTGCGATTTCTTTTGTGTGTGTTTTCTGAGGAACCTATCTATCGCATAAAATGAGACCCAGGGATATATAAAATAAGTAATATATTAAAAATGAAATTTAAATGTTATAAAATAGATCACTGTAAGAATAAGTAAAAAAATTGAAAGTGTTGTGTTAGGAAACAACTATTTTAAATATACATGTTTACTAGGAACATTAATTTGTAGAAATTTTCAAAGAATAGCCTATAATAGGTAATAGTGAAAACATATATAGAGAATTGAGCACATATCAGTCCAAGTGTTTATTTTATATAATTTATATTTTTTTTATGCTAAGAGACATTCCTGAATTTTGTTAATGCCAAAGTTATTGTTTGATAATAAATGAAAGCAGTGATGAGCTAATATCACTTATGATCAAGCACTGCTTAATTCCATGTGATGTCTGATATAAAAATAATATTTCTTTCCTGACACATTCTTTAACATACCTAAGGTTTACACCAGTGGTCTTCAACCTTTTCACACCTCCAGAGCAGCAAAAATAAGAATAAGTTTTCACAGACCGGCAGAAGTTTACAGATAAATTTTCTTAAAGATGTAACCTGCTTAGCCTTAGATGAGCATAATTGTTATAACTGACCAAAACAACACACTAGTTACTGTGTTTTGTAATGGTGTTGCTTACCTTCACATGCTGAACACTCTTTCTCGAGTTGCACAGTCATACTTCTACAGAAAACAGTACAATAACAATTATTCTCATTAATTTGCCTGCTTTGCTACATTTATTATTTCATTGTTAAAACATGCAAAAATAAAATGTTATTCATTTGAATGTTGGGAAATATCACAGCTAGAGTAATTACATGACAATGATTATGATAAATGTAATATCTGTATTTAATGTTAAATATACAAGATGAAGTTATATATGTGGAGTTTGTATAATAAAACACTTTTTTTTTTAATTTTGAATTTTTTTAGAAAAATAATAAAAAATTTAATTTTACCCCCCCCCCATAAACATCTGTGATAAATAGAAAAACAAATTAATTTATGTATGATTGATTAGATTTTGTTTTTGTTCTGTTTCTTTTTTTCAAATTGGGTAAAAATGCGATGAAAAAATAAATAAAAATTGTTTATATTAATTAAAAGTTTAAAATATTATTTTGTTATTACAAACTTTTCTGCCAGTCTAGTGTGGACCAATAAAAAATTTCTGTGGTCTGGCATCGGTCTGCGGACCGGGGATTGAAGACCACTGGTTTACACTATAGCAAAAAAAAAAAACAATTAAAAATTTTTATTATTAGAAATAAAACATTTTTAATCTAAAAGTCATTATTTCAGGACTTTATGAATTTGTAATTTTTTTTCAGATTTCAAAAATAGATTTTTACCATCTCATTGTAACACAAATTCTGCCAAGATAAAAAAAGACAGCTCACTGCTATTAAGTTGATTAATTTGTAGGTATTTACTGATTTTTTTTAAAATTTTGTCTGTAAATAATCTATTTATTATAAAAAGTAAAAGATTATCTTGAAAATTTTATTTGGATAATAAAAAAATTAATTATTAATTATTCACATTAATGATATTTGAGTTATATTTTTGCATTATTTTGAATTATCATTGTTGGAAAACAGATTTATTGCATTAAAAAAATTAAGCTGATGTAGTTGAGTCATCAAAAACTACTGTCTCTCTCTACTTGTATCTTTAGATGAAACTTCTTAAATTCTAATATTTCATAACTTTTAATTTTTTAATAAAATCATTGCATGTTTAATGTACATACTTTCCAAATTGCGTATTTTCTTTAATAAAAAATATATTACATCTGCTATAGAAAACTTGTGACAGAATGCCAGATACAGGTACATAAGAATATTTTGGAATATGTAAATGATATTATTATAAGTTTTTTTAAAATTATATGTTAATAATTATTACAAAATTTTGTTTTGTGTGAGAGAAATAAATTTATTTTCTACATTGTAATACTCTCTAATTTGTAGCAGATAATGTCTCTCTTCCATCTCTAATAATGCATGCATTTAATTTATGTGTGTGTGTTTCATGGTATACTGGTGGTAATGCAAAGAAAGAGGCAAATGCATTTTTTGTGTTTGAATGTATTAAATACAGCACAAAAACATATAATATGATGTGAATGAATTTTAAAGTAATTTATATGCATAAAAAAAAATTAAAAATTATTTTTTACAAATAAATTTTTCTCAATATTTTTTTCTTGATTTTTTTTTTTTTTTTACTGTTTTGATTAATATAGTATGTATAAGTTAAAAATAAAAATTATTGGAATCAAAGTTGATGGATAGAAGAATATGACATGATTAATAAGAGCCTTAATGCGATTGTGTTTTATGTTCTGGGAAAATAGTATGCAGAATCTCATCAATAAAACAGCATTATAAAACAAACAGTAAATCTTTGATTGATAAAACTAAAAAAGAATAAATGCTCAGGCAGTCATCATCATCATCATTTTTAATCATTATTAATTCACTGCAGGATGGTTTTTTCAAGTTCAGTTCTTCTTTTCCAATCTCTAGCCTCTCTTCTTTATATCACTTCAGCATGCTTCCTTATTTCATCTAACCATCTCACATGTGGTCTTTTTTTAGATCTTTTGCAATCTCTTGGAATCCAATTTAAGATTTCAATTGTCCATCTATGATCTCTTTTAGCAATATGTACAACCAAACTTCACTTTAATCTCTTAATTCTTTCAATGATATCAATAACATCTGTTTGTACCTCTCACTCATGTATTTCATTTTCAATCTCTTGTTATTTCAAACATGCATCTCTCCATACTTTGTGGAGTGGTTTGAAGTTTCTGTATTGCTCTTTTGTGAAGTGTCCAAGTCTCAGATTTATAATTAAGAACTAGTAAAACACATTTCATAAAAACTTTGGATGAATATATTTTTTTAATATTGTTACTTCTACCAAACACACTCCAATCAAGTTTAATCCTATAATTAATTTTATCCATTACGTTTCAATCTGTAGTAAAAATTTGACAAGGTATTTCTAGCTGTTAACTTCTTATAATTGATCATTATCAATCTTTATTTCTCATCTCAGACAGTATTCTTAATTAAGTATTTTGGAAGTCAATCAAATAGAACTGCTATTTATTACAATTGCTAAACAAAGGATATTTTTTAGTGGTGGAGACTATCTAAAAGAAGCATGGTTAAGATGTGTACCAGTTTGTTTGTTTTTTAAAATTTGAAAATAAAGAAACAAAAATATTCCAAGACTATGGTATGCTTTTGGTTAGAATTATGATAAAAAATAGAATCTTGGAAATGGCTAAAAATATAATGTATCCACAAAAATAATAAAAATTTTCCAGTTTTATTTCTCATTGTTTTGATGAGAGTATTCCATATAACTGGATCAGCTTTTTTAACTAGTTTTAATCATTACTATATTGAGATTAATGTCAAGGATGAATTAATCAGTTTATCATTATGAGCATCAAAAGAATAAATAAATCAATTATAGATCCATTTTCTGAAAAAGAAATAAATCTTTTCAAAATTATATCAGTAACAACTGATGGTATTCATGATATATTTGGACAGAAAAATAGATTTGTCAATTTATTTACTGAATGTATTGTTCATGTAGTCTGGATTTTCATGGCATTAAATGCCAGCAGGTTTTTGCATCAATGTTAATTTCCAGATACAGGATGATATTATGAGCTTTATATCATAATTAATCAGTTTTATATCTGCATGGGCTTTAAACAAACAAAAATTTATGTTGTTAAATAAGGTAAATCCATTACACAATTGCTTACTTATGTAAAATAATGTCTGATTAGTAAGACATGGAAAAGTTCTTCAAGAATGTGTTGCATACTTAAAAAAAATTAGACTTTTTTATATATAACAAAGAATGTCATTGAACAATACAGTCAATTAATGGATGTTGAATAACTTTCAAAAGTAATGTTTTTTAACTGATTTGTGCTTCCATTAATTAAATATGGTATTAAATAACAAGATGTTAATAAAACAGTCATTATTATGTTTGATTAAGTCAAAACATCCCATGTTAAATTACATAAATTTAATCCCATGATATTACTTTAAATGTCTGTAAGTATTTTCCAAATGCAAATGTTTTTGTGAATATAGAATCTTGTGAGAAATCACATCAAGATAAATTAACACAAAAGGTTGTAATTATAATTCAGTTGATGATCAACAAAGTTTCTTCAAGATTTATGCAGTTCCCACTTTGAAAAAACAGCAAAATTTATTTTATAACTAGACACAACATCAGCAAATAAACTCCATTTTAAAATTCTCAAGTGATTGAATGATATCGAATTGCAATTGATTGATTTTTAATCCAGTTTTTATATGGAAAGATTCATCATTAGCTGAAGTAAAAAATACAGCCTGTTGTTTGAGACTTCATAAGAAGTTTGAGCATCAGAACTGCAAATGCCAGGATCGATCCTAGGACTTTCCAATCCCAAGTCAGAATCTCTTCTAAAATGTATCAAACTGCACAGGTTATCATTGTCCTAGATTCATCATCATCTGAAAATACAGCCTGTTGTTTGAGACTTCATAAGAAGTTTGAGCATCAGAACTGCAAATGTCAGAATCGATCCTAGGACTGTCCAATCCCAAGTCAGAAGCTCTTCTAAATGAATCAAACTGCACAGGTTATCATTGTCTTAGATTCATCATTAGATGAAGTAAAAAATACAGCCTGTCATTTGAGACTTCATAAGAAGTTTGAGCATCAGAACTGCAAATGTCAGAATCGATCCTAGGACTGTCCAATCCCAAGTCAGAAGCTCTTTTAAATGTGTCAAACTGCACAGGTTATCATTGTCCTAGATTCATCATTAGATGAAGTAAAAAATACAGCCTGTTATCAGTTTTTTAATATCATATGATTTTCTGAATGACTAAATATTATGTTTTGTGTGTGTGTGTGATAATGTAGTAGTAAGGTGGCAAATTCTAGTGCTTAAGATACCTAGTTTGAAACATAACTTGCCACTTTTTCACTCAAAATATGACTTCAGGAAATAATCATTTGATTACTTTATTAATTATAAAACTTATAAAGTATTATATATTAAATTAAAAAACTTTATATTATTTTTTAATAACCAATTATAAGAATGAATTTTACAAACATTTTTAAAATGTAATAAAATTAAAAATAATAAAAGAAATAATCCCATATTCAAAATAGTTGAGCAAATTTTTTAAATAATAAAATGTACTCAGGAATATACTTTTTTATAAGGTACTTATAAACAAAAGTATTACTATTTTGACATAATCACAAAAATTGTATTGTTTTATAAAATAATAAAAATGAAATTGTATTTATTAAAAAAAAATTTTAATGAGAAGAAAGGCATTAAAGGCAGTTAAAAACAAAAAAATAGCAGAGAAATATTGCTACATTTTAATCTAACAAAGTGAAGTAAGTGAATCACTCGACATCCCTTGATTAAAAATTATATAAACCATATTTAGCTTCTTGGGCATAGGTCAGCGACAGCCGCTTTACAAACAGTTGTCCCCGGTTAGCGGGTTCGCTTCCCGGCTGATGATATGACACATGAGAAAAATGTCATGTTCTCAAAAAGCAAGAGTAAGTATGTAAGCCATGGATTTGGCCAATTGCATTATACTATTAAAAATCAATGGCAATACAGTTTGTGAAAATACTACAATTTTTTCTGGTTATTAAAGTAAATGAAAACTATTTCCGAATCATTCCATAAACTTTTCCCCCCTAAAAACTGGGGAGGGTTAAGTATAAAAAAGAGATCAAAAACTTTTTTTTTTTCAAACCAACAATGCAAAGTATTATTAGTATATAAATAAAAAAAATTATCATAAGGATATTTGTTGATACAAAATTAATGGGAATTAGAATGTAATAGAAAAAATTTGCACAATTGGATTAACATAGATTATATATTCTTATATATAAATATAATAGCAAATAAACATTTATGTTGGCAAAAAAAAATGTTTTTATAAATAAAATTTTATTGAATTTGCAATTGATAAAAAGATTGTAAAAAAGAAAGGGGGGGAGGGATGTATATGTATGTGCCTTTTTTATTTAAAGTATATATAAAGACAATTTTATCTTTCACTAATTAAAAAAAAAAATTATGAATGATAATTGTATTTTAATAAGACACACGTCTATATAATCAATTAATCAGTGCACAAGAAATAGGAAATGAAGTGATATTAAATATTGATGTATTATGAAAAATAGCCAATCTCTAAGAATGTTTATTTTTTCATAATGTGGTAACATGTAGAGCAAAAGAGAAAATATGATAGATAGTATATTGAAGATTTAATATCACTTTAATTCATTTTGTTTATATATACTTTTTTTTTAAAACGCATATATTCAAGATAAGTAAAAAATATTATTTAAATAAATCATATCTCGTGTTAAAATATTAAAATCTGACAATTGCAAAAAATTAGATGTACTCCCTTTCCTATTCCTATAAATTTTTCCAGGTTTTAGAGGTTAGCAAAATTGTAGTAGTTAAATTAAAAGCAGTGTTCATATAATGTATTGAATTACTTATTAATAAGTCAAGCATTATTATAGCATAATTGATAAATATAGTTGCAATCATTGTAAATTATATATTATTTATAATATTCTTTTTTTTAATCTAACTCAATATTCAGATAATGAAGCAACTATAAGTCATTTGAAATAATGCCATGAAAAGACTAATAACTATCCTGATATTAAAAATGTAAACTATTAGATGTAGCAGGTACCTTATTAAAAAGTATTATTAATATTACGAGATGAAACATTGTCTTCCAATAATCATATAAATGGCATTTAACCTATTCATAAAATTTTCAACATAGCATATGGAAATAGTTTATCGAAGTTATCTCCTGTGCAGTTTGATATGCTGATTTATTTGATGTCATAACTACAATAGTTACTGTCAAATCATTATTGAATTGAAAATATATGATTTGACAAGAATAAATATTATAGAGAAATTTTGATTTTGCATTAAGATTTGTAGAGGTCTCTCTTGTAATAAAATTAAGCACACAAGACGCATGTACTAATATAAATGTACTTATATCAAATTTATTAAGCGCAAGCAGATAACATTGTAATAACGTGTCTGGGGTATTTATATATAAATTTAGACATAGAAGAATGTGTGTCCCATCTTTTTTATATAGTTCTGACTTGTGTTTTAGAATTTGGAGTTCTACGTAAGTCATTATTACATCTTATTGTTTGTCACATAAGCTTGTTTAAAGCGCATCTTTCGAAGGTTTTAGCTTTCATATTATTAAATGTACTTATATAAATATAGATTATTTATGTAAAAGTACAATAAAAATGCTTAAATAATTCACTGCAAAACAAAAGCTTTTCCAGAAGATTCTCTTAAAAAAATAATGAAACAAAAATAGCATTCACTAAATTTTTCACCGGTCAGATTATGGGGTTTTGTTTGTAAGTTTCTATTCTTACTTTAAATTTCTAGCTATTCATTATTAACTAGCACAATACTGTCCATCAATAAAGTTGGCTGTGACTGATTATCTGAAATAAAAATCCTAAGCCAATTGAAAAATATTTAAGTTTACTTGTCTCAAGTTCAAATCCAATCATAAACATCATAGAAGAATATGTTATCATTACATTACTTAAAACTCATAGAAATTACATTTATCTGAACATAATGAGTAGCTTAAAAATTTTTCTGTTTTGTAAATAAGAAGATGGGGATTAATAGTTTTTTTTTTTTTATTAGCCAATGAGATTTGTCTATTTTATCTGGTAACTAATCTGCTCGAAATCATTTTTATAAGCAACCATTGGGTATGTAATTTTATAAACCCTTTACACATTTTAAAAAAAATCATATATAAAAATTATAATTATAAAGTTTGTAGATTTTTTAAAAGCAAAATGAATTTCTAAGTTAAGTATTTGCATTATAAAATATTATTTCTACAAGGTATATTTTATTAAGGATTAAATTTGCTACTGTTTATAATATTAATTTGTTTTTAAAAAATGTGTTTTGTATTACTTAAAGATTTTTATCTTTTAAGTTAGTCATTTTTGCTGCTGGAGAAATACTGGTTTGGCTAAAGGCTACCTTATTTATCTCTGATTTTTAAGTTATATCATTTTTCTTTGGAATTATCCTACTTGAATTAATGATATTTTAATATACCTGCATAGATTAATTTTGGGCTTGTGTTATGAATTGTAGGTGTGGTAATCTTATAGTGGAAACATTAAAGGAAACCGTAAAATAAAATTATTTTTTTATAATAAATGTTTTTTTTTCATTATTATTACAGTATTATAAATTTTTAAAATGATCATTTGATACAAAATTAAAAGTAATTTATTTATATAAAATAAATCTATTAATGTTTTCTTTGTACACATGGATTCTTCCAGATGAAGTCCACAGAAATCAAATAGATTACATTCTTAGCAGCTGACCTGGATGAAATTGTGAAATAGTCATTAATTACTTAATATTTTAAATAAAATTTTAAAAAAAATACTTATTGTTTTTAGAAATAATATCAGAAATTTATTAAAAGTTTGTATTTAACAATTGATGAACTGTATAAACTATGGATAAAGATAAAAGAAATAATTAAAGTAGAATATGAAAAATAAAATGATAAATCAATCAAAATTTAAAACAAATGTCAAACTACACAATGATGACTACCAAAAAGAATTTAAAAATCGATAACTATCTTTTGAGTGAATTAAATAGTGTAAAACATTTGGAAGAGATAAGAAGTAATTATCATCATAGTTATTTCCAATTATTATTAATCCACTGCAGGATGAAGGGGTCTCCAAGTTTAATTCAGTTTCTCCGATCTCTAGTCTCTCCTCCACATTACTTCATCATACTTCCATATTTTATCCATCCATTTTACATGTGGTATCTCTCTCTAGGTCCTTTCCTTTAAAATCTCTTGGACTCCAGTTTAAAATATAAATTGTCATCTCTTCTAGCAATATGTCCAGCCTAGTTTCAGTTCAATGTCTTAATCTTTTCAATGATGATAGTAAGAACTATTTGTTTTCTCACCCATATATTTCACTTTTGATTTCCTTTTGTTACTTCTTATTTACAAAAAAAATAATATAATTTCTTTCCACTTTTTATTTTATTTTTATAAGAAGTAATATTACAATAAATTTGAAAACTTTGAATTGAAACAACCTTAGAAAGACAAGAGCAATCTAGAAAAAATTTTTTTAGATAGCTTCTTCAAAATTTTTTAATTGTCATAGCACAAATTTAATATTAACAATTTAAATAGAATAGCTCGACTATAAAAATATTGATCAGAATCTTTTGAAGAATAAATGTCAGCTACACAAGAGAACTTCATAATAATTAAGCATCTTATTGTTAAGGAATTTATAGCTAGCTGTGATTCATACATAGGCTTTAAACTCCAGTTTGTTACTCTACCACTGAACCAAACTATGCAGGGCATAATAAAAGATGAGATCAGAGTAGTTTTGAGATTGTGACAAAAATAAAATCACAACAATTGATGTCATTAGAAAAGTGAAAAAAATTTAACAAAAGTGTTGACCAAATTAATAAAAAAAATACTTATTTGGTTTACAGATTAAGAGAAATTATTGTTAAATATAATAAAGAAAAAGAGAGATTTTATAGAGTATGCAAGTAATAAGATGAGATTTTAAAAAGGTTGACAAACATGAGATAGTACTGCTAATTAATTGAAAAGACAGAAAAGTTGTATATGTGCCTTACTGATTTTAACAAGATCACTAATTCAGTTTATAGTGCTAAATTATAAGATTTTCTTAGAACAAATGTATCTTAAATCATAAAATAATTAAGATGCTCAATTTTATTCCAGTCATAAGCCTAAAATACATTCTATTTGTACATTTAAATTTCCAATTTTACATGATACAGAATCCTAGTACAAATGCCATAAATAAAACTTTACATTTCCTTTAAATAAGCTAACAATCCTCAAAAAAGTTAAGAATTTTTTTATTATTAAATGTCAATTTAACGAGTTAGTTTTAAGAAAAATGCAATAGGTAAAATACATTTTTTTATTTCCGAATACAATATTTTGACTAATTATCAAACTTATAAACTAACTTTGAATTTATACATTTAAAAATGACTATATAAAAAGGTGTTTTTTTTGTACAAACGTTTTTCAGTATGTAATAAATGTTCATCTGTTGACTTTTATATTTATAGAATAGTTTCCATCATAATGAGGTGGGGCTCTTAATAGTTAAAGATATAACTCTAAAACTGAGTCGTTAGAATAAACTAAGTTAAAATGGTGGAAGGGGGAGTCAGTTGCTACCTGTTATTCAACTTAGTATTCATCATTTATAAGGAAAGTGATTGTTTGCACAATGTACTGATTACTTTATATCTATTTCGAAATCTTATTTCTGCAAGTATACTCAATGTGTACACGCATAAAAATTAAAGTTTAGTGTTGAGATTTAGATGAATATTTCTAATTCTTTGTGCATTCAGTTGTTTTAATTAATCAAAAATGTAGGGTATTTAATATATATCTTAATTAGGAATAAAGTAAAATCAAAATACATTGATCAAAGTGTTGCTAGTGAGTTAACTATAAACAACATAGTTGCAATATTATAAACTTTCACTCTTAATTAAATTGGAAGAGCTGTGATGTGATGTGATTTACCGTGACTTCTCCTTAAATGGAGTCAGGAATCTCTTAGAAACTACACCCAAAGAAACCTGTTAGCCACTTTACCTTCCCCTTCCATTCTCCACTCTAAGCTTTCCCATAATCTGCTCCATCCCATTTCCATAACATAATCTTTGTCAACTCTATGGCCTTTATATCTAAATCCCCCTTATCTTTTCCCAAACCCAGCATAAAAACCAATAACCCACTTTCTGTATAATCACTTTGTTTGTATTTATTCTCCCATAACTTCATTATTGTACCCTTTCTGCTTTTGAGCATTTACATTCAATCAACAGATGCCTAATATTTTCTATTTCTTCCTTACACAATTTGCAGACTAAATCATTCATATTTTTCCATTTACATGTATATTCTCTTGTTTCTAAAGATCCCATTCGAGCATTAAACAATAAGCTACTTTCCTTGCTATTATCATAAATTAACTTGCACCCAATGTTCCATTTACTTATATATATATATATATATATATATATATATATATATATATATATATATATATATATATATATATATATATATATATATATATATTATATATATATTTAAACTCTTTTTACTCTCCATACTAGTTCTCCATCTTTTCAACTCCCTATTCTTTATTAATGCATTTACTCTTTTATTCCATTCCTTACCACTATAACACTCAACAATCCTCCTAACACAATCATCACACCTTTTGTACAAGTATACTGATATAAATTCTTTATCCAAATCCTTTGTATATTGTATTACCTTTCTCACCCATCTTGTTGCCTGCTCTTTACTCATAACCCAATTAAATACTATTTTGGCTAATTTTTTTTTATCATCCATAAACTGCAACCTACCAAACATTTTCATTTTACTTTTTGCATCTCTCATAAAAACTTGACCATTCCATTTCTCCTTGAATTGCCTCCTTTGCTGTTCATATTTCTGCATCTAATGCATAGCTGCATCATATATAGGTAAGTGCAGAATCTATAGTTTGAGATACTAGTTAAAAATTGCTATTAGAAAAAGTAAATAAGTAACTGCATGTAAAAAACTGATGTAAATAATCTATTTTATAAATTTTTTTAATTTTATGCAATAAAATGAGAATTGTAATGGCAATATATACATATATAATGGCTGAACTAACATATGATTAAGACAATACTATTGTAATTTATTTATTTATTTATATGTGAAGTAATTCTTGTTAGATATGAAATTTGAAATTGCACGTATGGTTGACAATATTTTGTATGTGTGTGTGTAAAACTCTGCAAAAAAAAAATAGTGATAATTATTATTAATTTATTCTAGATTTTTATCACTTTTTGCCATATAGAACTTCATCAATTTTTTTTATCATTCATTTACATTATCATTTTATGGAAATATGGAATCAATTTATAATTTGAATATTATACAATGAATATAAAATGAAAAAGTGATTTGTGATGATTAAGTCGACTTAGCTTACTGATTTTTATTTTAACTTTACTGAGTTGAATGTAAAATCAAAAATCACAACTACAGACAGACTACTATGATTCCAAAGGTTTGGGTTTAAAGTTAAGTGCAGATTTAGAATTTTTTTGCAAAAGCATAAATCATTCTAATACAAATGTGCAATTATATTGCTAAAATGAAAAATGTTTAAAAAATAAATTTAATGCATTAACTAAGCTTAAATATAATTTATTAGCAAGAATTCCATAAAGTAATTAATTTAATAAAAAATAAAATCAATAAATTTAAATTTTTACTGTTTAATTGATACAAAAAAAAATTGCACTGTTAAGTGATATATAATTTCTAAAATATATATATTCAAGTCCATTAAGCAATAAAAAAATTATAATAAAAGTTTAAGCTTCTCATACATGGTTTTTCAAAAATTTGTGAAACATAAAACTAATCACTTCACACACATTTTTTTTTCTATTTATATTTTGAAAGCGATTATTTATTTATAGATAATTGAAAATTTTGATTTTATATGCCATACAGTCTTGAAACTGAATAATGAATAAATGGATATGATTTTTTTTAATCACTCATCCTTTTTATAAAGAAAAAAATTATTATCAGAATGTGTTTTTACCCTCGAATTAAAATTATGTAACATTCACAAACTGCCATTATTTTTTATTATGAAAATAAACTTTTAATACGGAATCACAAATTAAGCTTTATTTAGATTGTTTAAATTATGAATAAATACATATTTATATATTTATGAATAAATTAAAATTCATCCTAAAACTGTGATTTAAAGTTATTGTTGACTATGTTATTTTACATTATTAAAAATACAATTTGCCTAATTTTTTTTTTTGGGGGGGGGGGGAGGAATTGATTTTGGATGCAAAAAATCACTATTGTTTTGCTTTTAAAAATACTGTATATAATATTGAGATTTTCACATAACTTAAGAGTAAGTTTAAATTTTTTATAAAAATTTTGTTATGAATATTAAATTTTGACAACCAGATTTTTCTTTTAAACTTGACTAATGCAACAATATAGCATTTGACATTAGAAGTTGCCACCATATTTTATATTTCAATTTTTATTGAAAATAAACTTTTAACATAGAATTGTGATTTCTTTATTTCTGGGCTGTATGGTGAGTTCAAATTTTTCTATTTTAATAATTAGTTTAATTTGTTTATAAAAATATTATAAAAATTGACCACAAGGTTTTTCTTTTTTTATTAATAACTATTGAAAGAAAAACAATTTGCCATTATAAACTGCCATTTTTTAATTTCATTTTTTAAATTACTGCAAATAAAATTTTAATATAGAATTGAAAATTTTTTGTTTTTATATGTCATGTATAATTGAGAATAAGTATATTTATTCCATGTAATCATATAGCATTTAGATTTTAACATGGTAACAAATCAACTTTTTTATTAATATATGGTGTTACAAAAATTGTAGTCTGTACACATCTTTGTGACATGTGTTGACTGATCTAAAAGTGATTGAAAAAAGGAAGAGTTTTATTCATGCATTTCGAAATAATGGTTATATATATATATATAACCACTAGAAACCAGTCACCATCTAAACATACCAATATAGATAGTAATCAATATCTCTCACTGTTGTCAAGGCAACCTCTCTCCTTTTAATAGCAAGAGTGGAAATCCACTCTTACTAATAGTTCAATGAATATATATATATATATATATATAGGGTAACCATATATAGTAATAACAAAAACTATGTACTATAAAGAATATTTTGTATTCAAAATTGAAATTACAGGTGCAATGCACAAATTAGGCAAAAATTAAATTTTGGCAATGAACATTGTAACAGAATAAAAAAATTTATGAAAATGGGAAATGATAACTTTAATATAGTCTGAATAAAAATATAGTCCAATCATTGGTCAGATGCCATTTATAGCAGAATAAAAATATGGGTCATACTGCATTCTTAATCACAGCCTAATTAATAATCCATTTGTAACAAAATAAAAATATAAATCAAGCAAGAGCAATTCTAATTTAATAATGCCCATGAATTGTATGTCATTTATAACAGAATAAAAATAATAAATTAAACTAAAGTGAATACCAATCAGTGAATAATAGCCTAACACTTAATTCATTAAAACAATGGTAATAATCTTTGTTGTAACTTTATAAATTCAAATAGCATTTAGAATGGATAGAAAATAAGTAAAATCATTGTTTCAATCAATCCTAAGGTACAAGTATTATTTGCAATAGATTAAAGATAAAGCAATTAAGCCAGATATCATTAACTTATAAGCAATGATCTATGCCTATTTTATGAACTACTTATAATAGAAAAAAATAATGACAAAGAATTAGATAAATAAACCTTAATATCCCTTAATATATAGGGTATATGAGCACAGACTTTCACATGACCCACGATTCTCCACTCTATCTCATAACACTGATACACTTTAACACATATATACCTAAAAAATAAATAATCATAAATATACATATTTCATGCTAAACCAGAAATCATTTCTACACATATATGCAATAAGTGCTCAGATATATATTAAGATAGCCAATCTTCAAACTTTAATGGACATATTTAATCATCAGATTTTCAATTGGATGGTCACTTGAAGAGTTGGAGTGTGGAGTGTATTAAAGCCTGTCCATTAATATATGAAGATTGGCTATCTTAATATATGTCTGAGCACTTATTGCATATATTTGTAGAGGTGATAATCCTGACCAACTGGTGATTGCTGGCTTAGCATGAAATACTTATATTGGTGATTATTTATCTTTTAGGTATATATGTATCCAAGTGTATCAGTATTATGAGATAGAGAGGAGAATGGTGGGTTATGTGAAAGTCTATGCCCATATACTCTATATATTACATATATTGATACAGTTATATAATAAGCCTGTATTTCAGTACTTAATATTTCTTATGAATCAAAACACGGTTTATAATAACACAAACTTACACTAAAAGTTAAACATTATTTATATTTATACTTAATAAATAGAATGATTCATGACTGGATGAGATAATAATGTAATATGCCCTACAAATCTAAAATATCAATGATATCTAAGTAAATATATAACTCACTAATTGATTTCCAATTACAACTAAATAAAATAAAAGTAATACTAACTCATCTATGCTATTCTAATAATATCAATATGCTCTTATTAATTAAGTCATTTATGATAAGATTAAATACTTAATAATATTACAAAATCAATTAACCTAACATGTCTCTCCCTTGCTATAAAATAAAATTAACCTATTAGATAACATTAAAATTTTTAATATCCAATCACATCAATATATAAAATAAATGATATATTCCTATTTGATGCTTATTCAAATGCTATGGACAAATCATATCAAATTACTTTTCAATTTAATAACCTTTTGACTGCTAATTATATTATTGGCCCGAGTGAGTTAAAATCAAGACTTTTAATTGGCCAAGACAAAGTCAATTGTCAAAATATATTCACCTTTTAATATCATATTTAATTTAGATTCATTTGTAAAAAGTATATTAATAATTTGTCAGGTTATGAAAGTGAACGAAAGTTCTTTCAAAAATAAATTTCTATTTGTTTATTGTAGAAATATTCCATAGTGGCAAATTAAAAGCTAAACTTAGTAATGAATTAAAAAGAGTTGCTGACGTAAATTTTTTTTTCAGTTTTATGTTATGGAAAAGTAAATATTTTTTTTTGCTAAAATCTTAAATATTTTTACTAAAATCTTAAATATTTTTTTTAAATAATTTTATTTTTAGCATTATTTTACTAAAATAATTATAATTGGTCAGAAAATACTTTTATAATAGTCTAAAATATTTGTTAATCATTTTCAAATTGAAAATCTTAGCGTTTTTCTTTGATTATGTGGTTTCTTTGTCCTTGCCAGCCAATAAGACTTTCTTTGAAGGCTAAGAGCCAATCACCGACAAGCTTTCTTCTTTGATAAGCTTTACCAACAGTTTTATTGATTTTTTACTTGTAAAATAATTCAAGAGAGGGCAGCATCTTACAGAACTTTTAAAAACCTAGCTAACGAGTGCATAATGTCTATTGTAGCATTAAAAATGATGGAATTAGAGTGACGTCAATCATCAACGCAAGGTCTCGTAAGCATCAGGCTAAAGAATAAAGCTAAGTTGTTAAAATTTTACACTATAATTATCAAGACATAAGAAAGATTATTAATATTTATTATAATATAATATTAATATTAAAATGTAATATCTAAACTGAATTTATGATTTGCATCAATGAATTTTAAATATCATTAAAGTAAATCATTCTAATTTGTAACAAAATAAAATTTATTATTACCAATTCTCTCTAATCATATAAGATTATGATTTTTATGGCAAATAGTGACTTAACATAATATACATCTTAATCAATAATAGGTTAAAATTTTAAAAAAAATGTGAATATCTAATTACAATTATCTTACTTATCTTTAATGATTATCATATTTGTATCTTTATCAATCATCAAATCAGTTCACATATAATTTTTAGTTTAATATAATTGTTAGTTGTAATTAACAATATAATTGCAATAAGCTTTTAATTATTTATTAAACATTTAAAAATGTCAAATCAATTAATATATTACTGTATGAAAATCTATACCTGATCAGATTATAAATGTCAAATTCTGTATAAAGAAAATAATATGTAAGTATACTTTTTTATTTATTCTGCAATTAGACTTTTGAACTATTTTGTAACTTCTTCTAATGAATATGTGGTATAATCAATTTTGAATAGTATCCTATCCATGTAATGATAACTAATAAATTTGCATTGTAGAATTGAATGACAACCAAACAAATTTATTTGTTTTAAATTAATTCAACATTTACTAACAAATATATAAAATTAGATAAAAATTATATATATATGGCCAACACCATAAACATTTAAAATATGTACAAATGATCTGATTATGCATAATGCAATAGTTTTTCAATTGAAATTGATTTTTAAATTAAATAGGTAATTGTACATAACTTCAATTCCTTTCCCCTTTTTCGGCACTAGAAAAAAAAAAAACGGGGTTTTTTTTTTTTCAACACCTAAGAAAAACAACAAACCCACCCCCCTGCCTATGTTTTGTGGGGGGCCCCCTTCTCTTCTTTAAAAAAATAATAGGCAAAACAAAGGGAGGAGGGTTGGGTGGGGGTGCCTTTTTCAAAAAAAAAAATTAAAAAAGAATTTTAAATTAAATAGGTAATTGTACATTGAACTTCATCTATTAAATGCTAAATCTAGAATATATATTTATATAACACAAACATGTCATAATGCATATGCACTTTTGAAAATATAAGAGAGTTCAGGACATAGTTAATCTTTATGTAAAAAGTTAATTGAAATAAAAATATATACTAAAGATGAATCTGCCCATTCATTTACCTTCTTTTAAAAGAGTAAAATAAAAATAAATACTTGAAATTGACTTATAATCAATGAATAAGAACATTTTACTAAGCTATTAAATATACATTTAAATTTAGAAAACATAACTCTCTTATATTTCAGATATGTAAAATAAATCCATATTTAAATTATACTACTGTTTATATTCTATACAGTTATATATTTAAAAAAATATTAATAATAATATTTTTTAGCAAATGGCCTGATTAATTGTCTACAAATGCAACATTTCCAAAATAGTATTATAGATCTAATATCAACCTAAGCTATGATCTGATAATATTTTGTTATTCCAGAAAAAGCCGAAATATTATGAAAAGCTATTAGATTCAAAGCATATTTTATTAATTCCAATATTTTCTAAATATCCAAATTATTCTTTCATTTAGCAGGTATTCGATCAGTATGACATTATAAGTGTACAAACATTCACTTATAACCATGACAATGCAATGTAAATATCCATTTCTTTAACAAGTATTTGATTCACAAAACATTACAATCGAACAGATGCTAATTTCATCCATATTGATGTGATGGAAATCAAGTCAATTTTTATCTTGTGTATAAATAATCCATCAATCTCATAAAATTATATTGGCAAATGACCATGAAGAACTTTGTGTATATTTTTTTATTGTTAGTATTTATATCTTATTCTTAAAAAGTAAGTAATATCCATTTTTAACAACAAAAAAATATTCTGATAGGTTTTTTTTTAAATGCTATAAATTAATTTTCATTCTTTTAACAAATTGTCACCTTCCGCAAATTAATGATAAATCTGCCCAGTTAATGGATGAATAATACTATTGCTTTCACCTCATTATTTTATCCAGTTGATAATTATTTACTTTTAAAAATAAATAGAAATGCACATGAAGGAACTTAGGTTCACTTCTATTGAAACCAAGATATGGAAGGGTGAGTTTAAACTGTTTAGCTCTATTTATATTTTTTAATGGAAACTACAGCAACACTCCACATCAATTCTTTGGTCAATTTCAGCCAGTATCCCATAAATAAAAAGCTTATTCCATAATAATAATAATAATAATAATAATAATAATAATAATAATAATAATAATAATAATAATAATAATAATAATAATAATAATAATAATAATAATAATAATAATAATAATAATAATAATAATAATAATAATAATAATAATAATAATAATAATAATAATAATAATAATAATAATAATAATAATAATAATAATAATAATAATAATAATAATAATAATAATAATAATAATAATGACAAATTTAAAAAAATTATAATTACTATATATAACATACAATGTCACATTATATATGACTTGTTTTATTGATTATAAACTAAGCAATTAAGACTACGTTTTTTTATACTATAATGTACGTTTACACATATTTTCCCACACAGTGTTATACAAATAAAATAACAAACATATTTAAGACATTGATTGCAGTAATGAAAATATACATAATAATGGAAATAATTTTATCAAGACTATAAATTTTATTATTTACGCATTCATTTTTAAAATGAATAAAGTCAATTTATAAATGTTTTATATTAGAATTAATAACAAACATTTATTTGTTCAATATTACTAAAAATGAATAAAGTCAATTTATAAATGTTTTATATTAGAATTAATAACAAACATTTATTTGTTCAATATTATTGTTGCCATAGCAACATATTCCAATACTCCCCAGGTTAATATATTCACTATTAAAATCAAAGCAAAAAATATTTTTTTTTACAATTGACATTATACCACATATTGAAATT